>JAXCGZ010017585.1:0-53290 GCA_037179515.1 Halocaridina rubra | reverse complement strand
ATTGTTTAATGCCAGGATTGCAATACTGAGTTGTACCATATTATATCTTCTCATTTACCTTTTCCTCACCAAGTTGTTTCCCTACTAAAGTCATTGACTTTTTCCAGCTGGGATTGTTGCATGGTTTTTAGTAATAATGATAATAATAATAATAATAATAATAATAATGAAAATAATTATATGTGATAATAATACTTACAATAATTATAATAATAACAATAATAATAATAGTGTTGACTAAGCTCTCCATACTTGCAAGCCACGTTGCAAGTATTTAAGAAATTTGAATATTATTGTATTTCAGTGAATTGATAAGTTTTGTTTTAATTGATAATTTTGGTATTTAACCGTAATGTTTATGATCTTATTGTAGAAAATATTTTTTTTAGTTATAATAATCTCTCTGTCATTCTTACTGTTTTTTTACTGCTAGTTGTTAACATTGCCACTTGAAAACTTTTTCTTTACTCAGGAATCCTTTAACATAAGCAGTTAACATTATTTCAGGGAGGTTTTTTCTTGGAACAAGCAATTTTACTTCATGTCTCATGGATATTGCACTATCTGCATGTATTATTTGTTTTCCTTTTTAGATGAACTTGTGAGATGAATCTTCAGTTTCATTTAATTAAAATAAACTGCAATTCATGTAAATTATTTTGGAATATTTTTTCGTATATTTATATTTTCAACCACATGACGGACCTTGAACACGCTTACTGTAAGTATACTATACTTTCTGAAAGTTTAATGATATAACAAATTACTTTTCAAGATCCTGCCTCAAAATACTTTAAGCAAAATTATTCTCATTTAGATATGTAAATTTCTGTTTATAAGCCAACAAGTTTTTATAAAGATGTATATATACAGTATATATATGTTTTTTTACTCCAAGAGATAACCTTATAATGAATTACTTTTCTCTAGTCATGAAAAAGTTGCCTGGTACATTTTACTACTACTATTTTTATTTTCTTACATATGTATACATTTTTATACTTTTGTATATTGATTTGCAATGTTATGTGATCCTTGGAAGGTAGTAAGTTATTATTTGTCTTTTAAACTTATTTGGTATAATCCGTCACCTTGAACAGGTGTAAGTGTAGATTCCACTATTAGAGGCCTACCTTTTAGTATATCAGATATTTTCCTCCTTTGTCGAAAAAAGAAACTAGTCCAGCTTGAGGAACAGCAAAACCATTGTTACATTGATAAGGGGATATTTAATTGGAGAGTCATTTTAGAGGCAAATCTCATAATCAAACAATTTAAGAAATGGGTGGTCTGCAGATACTATAAGTATGAAGTTTTGATTTGTGTGTAAAAGGAATGTGGGCAGAAGGTGAACAAAATTTTCCGTTATTGACAGCAGGAGAAAGAGAGATATCATAAATAGAAAAGTTAGCAGACCAGCTGCATTCACTGACTTTGTCTGTTTTGTGTAAGCGATGGGTCAGCTTTCATTTCTCCTGTAATCTTGATCCTATTGTGTCAGATTTTGTTTTAAAATTATTACTTTTATAATGCTTAGTTTGGTAGTCTAAAAGTGATAACTACAGCAATTGAATATTGTCCTCACTGTAATATGAGCGTAGACACATTATAATTGTGGAAATATTTGTCAGTGATTTTTCTTTTGATATTTGTGTGTACTTATTCAAGGTAAGCTCTCAGTTAGTAGCTGTATTGCTAGGCAAACAGTGCTCTTAAAAAGATAAATTTTGAATTTTGTGATTATTTAAAGGAAAGTAATTATGTGTCCCTTTAAAAGCCATCAATATCTGGTATTTCTCTCATAATAGTGACAAGTGTATTTCCCCTTGTGACCTAGAAAGAGGTTGGGACAACATGAGGGGATATACTTTGAGAAAATTAAGAAATAAATTTAACAAAAGAGCTCAGAGAAAGTAAAGAATTTGGAGAGCAGTATGCAAAATACAGAAATAAAAATAAGAGAAAAACTGAAAAACAGAGAGAGGGAAAATAGTACACTTAGAGTGAATATAAGCAATTTGGAAAGAAATAAGGTCCAAGACGAAAGAGAGAAAATAGAAAAGAATATTAAAAGAGCATGTAGTAGAAAAGAAAGAACTGGAGAAATAGTATTTCTAATGAAGGGAATGATATCAAAAAACTAGTTATGTGTTATTTCCTTGCTGTTGTCTAAAGGAGATGAAATAGCGTCTTGGAAAGTACATACAAAGAGATTATTCAACAGTTTGGAGATTTCCAGGGGCAGAATAAGACTAGGAGAGTATTATAAATCACAGTTCCTTACAGGGAGACAGGGTAAAAAAATTACGAGGTTATCTTTAATAATTAAAAAAAGTTTATGATTAAGAGACAAGACCTTTTGATGAAACAGGTCTTGATACAAGAATGTTAGCAATAAAATTATGAATATACGAATCTTGGGAGTTAAAATGACATGAGAGACATGAAAATAATAATGTTAGGGTTTAAAGTGTGATGAGTTAACTTGGAGTATTTTGTGGTCCAAACTGTATTGCAAACAATCACTGACTCAGTAGGTACATTGGAAAGGAATGGCAAGCTTAATCAAGTTACATTTGATAAGGAGGATACATGCAAAGAAAATTTCGTACAGATAAGGGTAAAATACTTAACTGTCAAGTCTCTTACAATAAAGGAAGAGATGAAAAAACTTAATGGCTTAATACAGGACACAATAAAGATAAATGAAATAAGAACTGAGAAAATGAAGGATAATTGTTTCTTTAAGGATTGTCCAAACAAAGGGATCCTAAGCAACAGAAGAGGAAACAAAGTTATTTAGACTTATCAAGGTTACTGTACACAATGCTGATAGGATATTGTGTGAGGCCGTAAAAATAAAGGATGTGAAATATGAGACTAATACAGATGTAATAGCAATTACAGACTAGATTTCATGAATTTTTTGGTAGAGTTACAGTTTTTTCCTAGAGGTTACAAGCTAAAAAGAAAGGAGAGGACTGACGGAGGGATAGCTTTGCATAGAAATGAAAGTTCCAGGTTGAAGAAGTGAATAGTGAGTGATTTCAAATTTATTGTCACTTGCATAGATATAGATCTGGAGAGTATTATAATAACTGTGGTACAAAACTTACTAAGGAATCGGCAGAGACTAGAGGTGTATGAGGTAAGCAATTTGCATACTATAGAAAAAATGTGAGATGTGTATGACATTATATACAAGGGATATTAATCCTGAAGAAATAGCCTGAGAGAGTTTTGATATACACTGAAGAGGATTTCTTTGGAACAAGATTACTATATTGTTTTCAAGGAAATTTTCTGCACCAACATGGACAAAAACTGCTAAGTGATTGGGGAGAAGATAATTCATCACTGTTTGATGTAGAACTCATATATAATGTTTTGGATATCAGTAAAAGTCTGCATGTGGTGGTTCAACTTCAAACTTATTATTCTATCGTTCATTCTTTAAAATAAATAGCTAAGCCTGAATCCCTTGATAAAGATAGATAATATAATCTTTGGAATATGCTAGTTGCTGATACTGTAACTACATATTTTTCTCAGTACAAAAGATATGCCTTCTTTTTGTTTGAATTAAATGCAAAAACTAGCTACGAGTGAAGTTAGAAAGTGGGAGTAAAATGGACAGGTGCCTACTGTTAGAGTGTGTCCATTCCTTAACTGTAGCCGTTGGCAAAGAGGTTCTCTGCTTGTTTTAAACGTTCTTTTATATAAATGTGAATTCCTACTGTGATATTAAGTGCATGTTCTTGTGGCTAACCAGCAGTATTTGTAAATCATAAGTGTGCGGAGGTTGTTGTTAAGTTTCAGATTTACTAAGGGGACCCAAAGTACTGAAATCGGTTAAGAGCTCACAAACAGACAGGACATTTATTAATTTTATACATTGTCCGTACTACCACTGCTCGATTAAATGAAACTCAGAATTCAACTTTCTTTTAATTTTGGAAATGCAATGACACATTAAAAAAAAAAGTAATTAATTTTTGGAAAGCTGGAACAATTTAAAATTTAAATTTAAGGAATGCTGCCTCGAATCCCAGAGGTGGTGAGCACGATTTTGATTCCCGGCACCACAGGCGGATGCCAAGACTTTGGCCTCAACTCGAAGATCACCTCTGTCACAGGCAGAGTAGAACAGAGGACACTGCAATTGCAAAAACAGAAACGACACACCATTAATAATGGGAAAACTGAAGGCACGAGCACACAAATAATGATTTTCCAATATTATTCTACTGGATGAAAATATATTGGTTAGTCACAGCTAACCAGAAATATATACACTACTGTAAGAGCATACAAACCATTATTTATTTGCCAGCATTAGCGTAAAACAATTTATTCACAATAAATGAAGAATGAGCAAGATAAATACAGTATGTTTTCCTTACATTTTGGGTGACCATAAATGTGTGCAATGCCAATTGGGCAAAATTACTTATTAATCATTTGCAATTTATATGGTGAAACACTTTATTTACAACACAGGAAGAATCTACGAAATAAATATTATTTATTCAATTTTGGTTAGCAAAAAAAAAGTATTTGCAGTGCAAAAAGGGCAAAACCACCTTTTTAAGTATTTGCAACTTATAACTCAAAACACTTTATTCCCAATATATGAAGAATCAGCAAGATAAATACAGTATGTATTCATTAAATTGTGGTTAACAAGAAACATTTGCAATGCCAACAAGGTAAAGTTACTTAGTAATTATTAGCAGTTTATAGCATAAAACACTTTAGGTAAATTATTAATTATTTGCAATTTATAGCAAAAAGAAAACACGCCATTTACGAGTATTTACGTAAATAACTTTATTTACGACGATGGAATGGGGTGAAATGAAATGAGAATTCGTTAGGAGAAGGGATAGCTTTTTACTTGGTAATGAGCAATCTTCTGAGGATGAGATTCTACTTTGGCACCCTCAGTGAAAGAAATTTCTCATCAATGTATATCGGTGGTAAGTTCCAGGTCAAGGAATTAAATTTGGCAAATGAGATTCCAGTTAGGTAATCTACAAAAGTTCGTTTTGTATGGGAATGGAATCTGAGAAAAATTTCTTAGGATTTGCCCAGTAATGAATTTAACCAGTTTCTCGAATTCCCAATTTGCTTGACCAACGAGATTTACCATACACTATCTCTCACCTTGTTTGTGCAAGATGAATTCCTGTGAAGACGCCACGTAAAAAAGGTGTGAAGTAAGCAGGACTACTGAGGTGAGATCTTGCGTCTGGGATGTTCAGCTGCCAATTGAGAGCAATCAAGCGTCCCTCTTGGTGATGCCCTGTAGGATATATATTCAGAGCAGTAACTGGTCGTATAATATTTGAGGGCTACTGTAGTAGTAGTCCTTGGCAGGCAATTATGGCAGAGAAGCAAGGGAGAGGCAGTATTTTAGGTGCAATAAGTGGGAGCAAATAAAAAAAAAAAAGAGAAATATTATGGGCAAAATAGGTTACTGGCAAATAATCTCCAGAATATTCTTTGCATTGCAGGAGACGGAATTTTAACTATTCAAATAATAAAGGAGCTACTGAAATGTATCTAGACAGGCTAATGACATATCAGCAGGGTCAAATTTATAACAAACTTATCAGCAAGAGCAATTTTCATAATATAGCAAAATTTATCAGCAAGAACTAGTTTAATTATTATTATTATTATTATTATTATTATTACTGTTATTATTGTTATTATTATTATTCTTATTATTATTATTATTCTTATTATTGTTATTATTATTAAGGAAAAAAGACACTGCCGGAGCATCAGGAAGAGAAGAGAGCTACATTAACTCAATACTAAGATTAAAATATACAAACAGTTAAGCAAACATATCAGTACATATTAAAACACAGCATCAAAGAAGTGGGCAATTTTGCCTTTTGCTGTGGCCAGTGCCATAAAAAAGAGTATAGGTAAACCTTAAGAATAAGGCACTGTGATATTACAAAGAACTTTCAACAATTAACTTAGTAGAAAAGCTGCTCTTATATTTAGAAATACAAAGAACCACCCGACAATCATTAAATATAAGGAATTAATTCACATATACTTCAGTAGAAGGAAAACAATGTGTTAGTCCAGAACAGAGCAACAGGAAAGGGTAGAAAAAGAAAACTTGAGACACTTACTAAATAAATGCTTTTGTTTTCCAGTACATACAGGCTCCACCTAAGCAGGCCCAAGCAATTAATTATTAAAGAAGTCTCTGAATTGAAGATTGTGCTGTTTAATGATGTGATAATTCATTTAGCAACAACAGAATGCATATATTTACACAGATTTTTTTCTCAGAAAAATAATGATTTTGTCTTGGTCACGAATTAGATTTGCAAAAATTTCCTTAAGAGAGGAATATGTCTATGGTGCATGGCATTACTTCATACCACTTTAATTTTATATTTTGAATTTATAAAGATGGCTGGCTTTCCTAGTATAAATATTTTCTGTTCAACATATTAGTATATTTCATCCTTGGATACTCAGCGTTCTTTTTATTTGCTACCTAGTAAGCACTGCCTTTTTAAAATCAAAGTAAGGGGAATTTTAGAAGGCTCAAAGTACTGAAGACATCTGTGACATTATACGTCTGTGTAGGCTACTGCTGAGAAATCATGATTTTGTGATGATTGCATCCTGGTAACAGTTAATTAAACTGATGTAAGAAGAATGGTAAGTTTTAATTAGTAATATATTGATAAACTGCTGTTTTCTCAGGAGTATTCTGTGGTATCCATTTTCACATGCATGATATCTTTCATAAAACATCATAACGACTGACAAAAAGTAGGTCTAATATCATTTACTTGCATTTATGTACATTGCATGATTTGCTTCTCAAAATCAGTAATTATATATTTTAATGGACTACTTGAACTATCACTAATAATATACAGGGAGTCAGCTCAATAAGATACTGCAAGAGCAAGAATAGGAAAAGTACTGTATGTGCTATGTATGGGGAGCGGGCGGTAAAGTGGAACCAGATGGTGTGACATCACGACCGATATACCAGGTCATCTCTCTTGGAGGTTAGCCTATTACCCATGCACTCTCGGGACCCCTTCCTGGTAGAAATACAGGAAGAATCTACAGTAAGTTTCAAATGCTCTAGCCAAACAGATAAATGTATCACTTCTATATGATAGGATACAAACAATTCTCATTAGAACTTTCATTCGCTTCAGCTAAAGTATCGGATTTTTTAACTTGGGAAGAAAAGAGGGCAGAGCTTCTTAACTCTATTCATCCTATTTTGAGAAGCCTTGGGGAGAGTTTTTTTTTTTATTATTAGAGACATCCCAGCCAGACCCGTGATTGTATATCTTCCAACAAGATGGAGTATACTATACCGCTTCCCTTCTAAGGATTTAAAAAAGTGGCTGATGATTACATTCCTAGATTTATTTTGACCCAGACATACAACTAGAGGAGCAACCTTTTAAATATGGAAAGTGAGATATGTTATGCTGTTATAATACCATGTAATAGTGGTAAAGAAGTTGAAATGCCGTGGTATTTGTGGACTATTTGTAATAATGATGGCAAGATAGCCACGAAAAATGTCATTATAGGCAAACTCATATTTGTGAATTAGACTGATTTATTACCTTACAGACATTACAATGGGTGATGGAAAGGACTCATGCAAGGCTAAAGATTTGCATACAAGATAGAATGTCATTGTTCACCAACTCACCCTAACAAGTGAAATTTCTATCTATCTACCTTGGCTGTTTCCCCCATTGGGGGGTAGCCGATATCAAAAAGAGAAACAATACGGGGATTACTTTGCTCTATGGGCAATGACGAGGGAGCTAGCGACCGTTTAGATGGCACTGCTGGAGAGCTCTCGGCTCTTCCACAACCTGTGTCGCTTCATAATGCCAACTCCCCTACTGTCTCTACCACAGGGCTACCACTATGTAAGATGCAGCCCCATGGTAACAGCAGATGCCCATCAGAGCTGCGTCACAATCGCTTGCCACTCATTCCTATTCCTAGCACGCTCACTTGCTTCCCTCACATCCATCCTCCTATCATTCAGGGCTCTCCTTACTCCATCCATCCACCCAAACCTAGGCCTCCCTTTAGCATTTCTCCCATCAACTCTCGCATTCATCACCTTTTTCAGCAGGCTTTCATCGTCCACCCTCTCCACATGCCCAAACCATCTCAAAACATTCATATCTACTCTGGCTGCCAATTCTCTCCTCACACCCATTCTTGCTCTCACCACTTCATTCCTAACCCTATCTAACCGAGATACACCAATCAAACTCCTCAGGCCATTCACCTCAGACACATTTAGTTTCTGTCTCTAACGTACTTTCATACCCCATAACTCTGATCCATACATCACAGTTGGCACAACGCTTTCTCATACAAAGCTTTCTTAACATTCATTTCCAACCCTCTATTCCTCATCACTCCTTTCAAAGCACCCAACACTTTACATCCTTCATTCACTCTGTGACACACATCTGCTTCCACTCCACCATTTGCAACTATAACCGAGCTTAAATACTTAAACTGATCAACTTCCTCAAGTGTCTTTCCATTCAACATAACATTCAACCCAGCACCATCCTCATTCCTTGCACACCTCATAACCTTACTCTTTCCCATATTCACTCGCAACTTCCTTCTCTCACACACCGTTCCAAATTCTGACCCTAACTGACACAGCTTCTCTGAATATGTCACCACCACAGTATCATCTGCAAACAGCAACTGATTCGGCTCCCACTCGTTATCATCCTCATCTACCATTCTCAAACCTCGGCCACGCACTCGCTCATTCACCTCTCTTACGACTCCATCAATATACAAATTGAATAACCATGGTGACATCACACATCCCTGTCTCAGTCCCACACTCACTGGAAACCACTCACTCACTTAATTCCCTACCCTGACACAAGCTCTACTGCCCTCATACAAACTCTTCACTGCATGCAACAGTCTACCATCAATTCCATATAACCTAACAACATTCCACATTGCCTCTCTATCAACTCTATCATATGCTTTCTCCAGATACAAAAATACAAAATACACATCCTTACCGTTTGCTAAATATTTCTCACATAACTGCCTAACTATAAAAATCTGATCTATACAACCTCTACGTCTCCTAAAACCACTCTGCAGTTCCGCAATCACATTTTCTGTCTTATCCCTAATCATATTAATCAGTATCCTACCATACACTTTTCCTACCACACTCAACAAACTTATACCCCTAAAATTACTGCATTCATACACATCTCCCTTACCTTTGTGTAGCGGCACTATAAAAGCAATCACCCATTCCACTGGCACCATTGACAATATAAAGCATATATTAAACACTCACTAACCATTCCAATGCAGTCACACCCCCTTCTTTCAACATCTCCGCTCTCACACCATACATTCCAGGTGCTTTAGCTGCTTTCGTTTCATCCAATGCCCTTTTCACCTCCTCTCTTGTAATCTCTCTCTCATTTTCATCTCCCATTACTGGCACTTGAACACCCCCCACTGCCACTAAAGCTGCCTCTCTATCTCCCTCAACATTCAGCAACCACTCAAATATTGTGCCCATCTTTTCCTTGTCTATTTTCCTCTTAACATATGTCCATTCACATCTATCACTGTCTCTTCCATCCTCGATCCACCCTTCCTTACTCTCTTCACTTCTTTCCAAAACTTTATTTTATTCTTCTCATATGACCTACTAAAATCCTGCCCCCACCTAACATTTGCCACTCTCTTCTCTTCCTCTACCTTCCACTTGGTTTCCACATATTTCTCTCTATATCTTTCATACTTCACCCTACTGTTACACTGCAGCCATTCCTCAAAAGCCCTCCTTTTCTCTTCCACCTTAATATTCACTCCTTTATTCCACCACTCGCTGCCCCTCCTCGTGCCACCTCCAACAATCCTCTTTCCACACACATCACTTGCATGTCACACAAAACCTTCTTTCAACAACCCCCATTCCTCTTCTGACTCCCCAACTTCTCTTTCTTTCATCCTGTCATATGCCACTTTCAACCTGTCCTGATATTCCTGTCTCTTCTCTGTTTTTTTTTTCAACTCTTCCACCTCCACCACTTCCCTTCTACATCCCCCCCTCTATTTCCCCACTCTTTTGCTACAACCAAAAGATGATCAGACATCCCAGCAGCAACACCCCTAAATGCATGCACATCTTTCGCTCTACCAATCATTCTCTTTGCTATCAATACATAATCCATCAATGCTCTTTCTTTCACTCTCCCATTTGCCACTCTCATCCATGTATACTTATTTAGTAACTTCTTCTTGAAAAAACTATTACCTATCACCAACTCTTGCTCCACACACATATCTAATAGTTTCTCACCTCTCTCATTCCCACCTGGTATCCCATACTTTCCTACAACACCTTCTACCTCTCCATCACCCACTCTGGCATTCAAGTCACCCAACACAACTACATAGTTCCTTCTACTCAGACCATCCAAACACCTAGTTAACTCATTCGAGAATTCATCCCGCTCTTCCTCACTACTCTCGCATCCTGGCCCATATGCACTAATAAAAGACCAACATTCCCTACCCATCCTAACCCTCACCCACAGCAGCCTAGATGACATTTCTTTCCATTCCATTACCTTATTTACCATCCATTCACTCAGCAATAATGCCACACCTTCTGTCGCTCTCCCCCTTTCAACACCAGACACCCTATCTGTCACCTCACCAAATGTCATTTCTCCAGTTCCTTTCATCTTCGTCTCACACAATGCCAATACATCCATCCTCCTCCTACCAAACATATATCCAATCCCACATCTTTTGCTCTCTATCGTACTACAACCACGCACATTTAGACACCCCAAAACTAGAGTTTGGGGAGAAGTTACCCTCCCCTCTACCCCCCTTCTTTGACACCTCACAGGAGGTTAATACAAGGGGGAATTCCCAGTCCCCTCGCCCTGTCCACTTTTAGTCGCCTCTTATGACACGCAGGGAATATGTTGGGGCTATTCTTTGATGTTGTGCCCGCCACCACAGGGCACTAAAGTGAAAACAAATAAAAAAAATCTAAAATTACTAAAAATCAATAATTCCCATTATTATCTCGGGTTTTCAACAGAGGTGAACTAACCTAACAACCCTGCCCTAACCTAACAAAAATTTAATAAAAAAAAAAACATTCTTCCCTTAGAGGGCTGAGGGGTGTGGAAGTTAACATATACCAGAGAGAATATTTTGAACAACATTGGCTTTGAGGTGATGTCTTTATGGGGTAGAGGTACCAAAGATATAAATTTTGGAGTCTTTAGGCTTTTGTCGACAGATTATTTGCCATATTGTGGTTGTATTACGTGGTATATCACATGAGCACTGAAATTATGGTTACATATAGCATGGTTAGGTTTGAAAATTCTAGCTTAAGGCTTACTTGATGTTTATCTCCAGTTTCGAGAAGACTTTTGTAGTAACTGTAGGTTAGGTTAGCTTATTCTACAGAAAATGAAGCTTGCTCAACAATAGATATATTAAAACAAGCTCTAAGGTATTTTATTAACATGTATGCAAATTAATAGATTTAGTTGTGTCTGCAATATTGGAGAACTGCATGAGTTACTCACATAGCCAAGAATATGCAGGTTTGGTTGGTTATCATAAGCACCTATTGAAGTATGCGGACAACAGGTTGGTGAGGATATCGTAAGTCTAAAGTTCTTGCTAAAGTCCTAAAATGAACATAAAAAAAAAGGTATATAAAATCCTTCCTCAGCTCATTGCAGGAGGAAAATTTTTGCTCACTTACCATGTGGATGCCCCATGCAGTGTGTTGGGTGGGGGTAACTATGGCAGCCATTGATCCTGAAGGAGCTAAGAGGAGTGACAGGGGTGAATTACCTTCTGCTTAACGAGTGTTTGTTTTGATTTGGTCACCCCTTAACAAGGAAGATTGTGCCTGTTGATTTTCTTATGTGCGTGACACTGGGAGAGGCAAAGAAAACTACCCTCATCGAGACTGAGCACCAAGAAAACATTTTGAAAAAAGTTGCAGCTTAGGGACAAGGCAGAAATAGGAGAATTATGAACAATAAGAATGACAGGCTGAAAGAATAATCAAAGTAATGAGGACATAGAATAATAATGATGAGAACGAAAGCAATGAGAAACAGAGATGGGGAATGTTGCAGCTTGTCAGATATGGAGGGACAGTGAGATGTGTAATACATTAAGCCGAACATGTGCTATTGATGTAGGCTTCTTGCAAGAAGTCAGGTTAGGGTAGATATGTAATATGATTTTTAACAAGCCGATTTTCAATTGAGATTTTAAATAGGTGTATTAAAACTATTGGTTATAACCTATGAAAGTCTAATAGATAAGTATTGATGTTTCATATAACTATAGTAAATATCAGCCCTGTTATAAATAGATTCTTATTACCTGTATATCCTTACATCTTGATGGTCTTTCCTCCTGAGACAGACTGATTGTATAGGACAAGTACTTTTGTTAACTGACTTCTTTCTAGTGGCATTGTACCATTGGTGGCACCTTGCTATTCACTGGAAATCGTGTTTTTTTTTTTTAAGCATTATATAGAGTACAATATTGCAGATTTGTGAAGATTCAAGCATGAGTTTTCTCTTTGAATTCATAGCATAGCATAAAGCTGCCATATTAGAAAGATTTTTTTTTTGCCATTCTAATGTCACCATTAATCCCCATTAGTGGAGATGGACATAGAGAGGCTGGAGCTCAGGCATTAAGACTAAATGCCCTTCCTAACACACTCTGCAGCGTGCTCAATTGTGTCACCTCCAGAGTTGATTGCATTAACCAGAGTTTATATTATGCCTTACCTTGTCATTCTCAGCAGAATCTTCTTTAATTGTTGAAAAGTGTGAATCTCTATATGAATCACTTTACCAGGAGGCAAGAAATTGTAAACGGAGTTTTTGATACTTGTCTGGGAAACAAAGACCAGAGAGCTTGTTTCGTAGAATGCCTGAGAGAAAACATATATAAGTACTAAATCTATTTAATTCTAAAAGATATGGCAGTATTTAATTACTTATCCAGAGCTATGGAACTTCAGAATATCACATGTTCCACAATTCTAATTAAAGAAAATATTAAAATATGCTATAACAGTTTAAATGCTAAGAATTGTGTGCCTTTTTGGGAGCTTATAGTTACAATTATAAAAACTTCTATGCATAGGTTATGTCACCAGATTCTCTATAAATTGTAGAAAGTCATAAATTACCTTGGAGCATGGTTATCTCCTTTATGCTGAATTAGGAAATGAGAATTCAAATTTTATTTGGTGTTTTAATTACACACACACACACACAGAAATATTTATGTAACCTATGTGAGGCCAAAACTCGAATATGCAGCCCCCTTTTGGAATCCGCACTTGAAAAAGCACATAGCTAAGCTTGAACAAGTTCAAAGACATGCCACGAAACTGGTGCCAGAAATACGCAATCTCAGTTATGATGAGAGGCTGAGGGAATTAGACTTACCATCACTCGAAGCTAGAAGAGTGAGGGGGGATATGGTGACAGTCTTTAAATTCCTTCATGGTTATGATAGAGTGGATAGGGATCGATATTTTGATATGGCAGGCTCTAGAACTAGAGGTCATAGTTTGAAGCTTCGTAAGAAAACTTCTTTGCAGGATGTTAGGAAATACTTTTCCAGTGTAAGAGTAGTTGATAATTGGAATTGGCTAAGCGAGGAGGTAGTTAATGCTACCTCAATCCATAGTTTTAAGGACAGGAATGATAAGTATCACTACGTAATTTTTGAGGAGACGGGAAGATACGAGCTTTGGGCTCTTTCCCATAAGCACAATTAGGTAATCACTCACAGTATCTCTTAAATTTTCCCTTGTGTTTTTGAGTGACTAAGTGCTTAGTGGAAAACTTTACCATAATTTCCCTAAATCTGAAATCCTGCAGAGTATTGTGAGTACAAAACTTATATTTGTTGTATGACGAGACTGTCCAAAATATTAAAGGAAAAAATGGAGAACATTTTCGTGAGGGGAGAGAGAAGCTGCTGTCCTGTTCTGACTTGAAGGAAATTTAGAAGAGTTGCCAAAGGTGAAGCCATCACATCACATTACCTAATTTTTTGTGTAAACAGGGGAAAGCTCTTAAGCCGTTTACCTGATCCTGTGGTTCCATATATTGTTAAAATCAGTATCCTTCCCATTTATATTAACTTGTTAGTTAGTTTGATACTGGAAATAATTGAATAATTAAATAAATACCAAATATCAACCTGTCAACAGTACTGAGTTAAGTTGCCAAGTAATACAGCTGTATTATTTTCTTCATTTTTTTCTTTTCTTTTAGCTTTCTCTTTTACTATTTTTATTATATATATATATATATATATATATATATATATATATATATATATATATATATATATATATATATATATATATATATATATATATATATATATATATATATATATATATATATATATATATATATATATATATATATATATATATATATATATATATATATATATATATATATATATATATATATATATATATATATATATATATATATTGAGTTAAATGTAAAGTCTAATCCTGTGATAACATATCTTGGTTAGCAAGTGAGTTTATCAGTTAGGAAGAATATATAGCAGAAACAGGTGGGTGCCTCCTCAAACACAAATTTGAATTTTCCTTCAGGTTTGACTTTTGTTTTGTTGCATTTTTGTTCTTTTTCTTTTTATCCTTAACTTACCATAGTCAAATTTTTAAGTTAAGATGTGTGTTACCAGAAAAGAGATAAATTGAGTCACTAAATAGCACTTATGTGGAGATATAAAAATTCTGTGTGAAGCATAAATAAAAGTTTTTCTCTCTTTTTTTTCTCTTTTTCTTCTTCTTTCTATATACTGTGAGAGGGAGAACATAAAAATGAGGCCATCTCTGTCCCAAACCTCTCCCACCCATGAGTCGGGAGGAGGGGTAGCCATTAGGAGACTTAAACAGAAAATCAAGAATTTAGAGGCAATGGTTATAAGCCTTGATGAAAAAATTCGGAATATGGATGGAGAAATGAAAGAGAATGAAACACTCAGAGAGGAAATAAGATCTTTGGAGGAAGCAAATAAAGCACAAGGGCAGGAGAGAAAGGAACTAGAAAAAAGAATAAAGAAGCTGGAAGGGGAAAAGAGTCAACTAGAAACTAGAATTTCTAAACAAGAAGATAAAAACAAACAGCTGAATGACAACCTAAAGGAATTAGATGTTAGTTCACTGCTCTCTTCTGAGAGAGACGAGATTGCTGCTTGGAATGTCCAGATTAAGGAAAACAATAAACAGTTCAGAAAAAAGTTCCAGGAGCTGAATATGGAAAATGATGCCATGAAAACTTCCTTTGCTGATGCACCAAAGGGGAATGTGGCAGTAAAAGAGGCTGTAAAGGTGGTGGCACTGGAAAACATACAAACAGTTGACTATAAAGGGACAGTAATTGAAAAAAAATGAAAGAGGTTGTGATGGAAAGGGCAAACCCACTCATCAGACAGGCACTTGATAAGGAGAAGGCAGTGGTAATCTCAGGCATAAGCGAATCCCAGGAGCCAACATGGCAGGGGAGACTTGAAGAAAATAAAGGTTGTAGACCTGATAAGAAAGCTTGGAGTAGTTTGTGGTCCTGAGGATATTGTAAACATACACCAACTAGGTAAATATTCGAGGGAAGGAAAGCTGAGACCAACAAAAGTAACCTTTGAGAGAGGGGAAACATGTAGGGAAATATGTTGAGAAAAAAAAGTCTAAAAGACCTTCAAGACTTCAAAGAAGTGTTCATTAGACGATATAGAACACAGGAAGAGATGTGAAAGATCAAAAACTTGTTGCAAGAGGCAAGAAGGTTAAATGAGGAAAAAAATGAAGAAGAGAAGAAAAATTATCATTTCAGAGTTCTTCCAGACAAAGGGGAGATAAAGGAGATAATGACAGAAGATCAGGGGATGGGGCCTCATTAAGATTGTTATACACAAATGCTGATGGATTAGCTGGTAAGGCAGTAAAATTAAAAGATAGGATTCACAACAGTAAGGCAGATATAGTAGCAATTACAGAGACTAAGTTGAATGAGGACATAAACAGTGTCACAGTTTTTCCTAAGGGCTTCAGAATACTAAGGGTTGAAAGATTTCAGAGGACTGGTGGAGGGATAGCACTGCTCATAAGTGAAAGGATTCAAGTTGAAGAAATAAACTTGGCTATAGAAAGTGAGTTCAAGGAATTTCTTATTGCCCGCATAAATACTTGGTCAGAGAGCATTATAATAACTGTTGTATATAACCCACCAAGGAACCAGAATAGGCTTGAAGTTTATAAGGAACGTAATATAGGTACTATTGAAGTCATAAACTCAGTTGTTAACATGGCACAGGAAAAAAATGTAGGATTTTGATTATGGGAGATTTTAATCATAAAAAGATAGATTGGATAAATCTTGACCCACACAGTGGTGAGGACTTATTCGGGGCAAGATTCCTAGATTGCGTACAAGGGAATTTCCTACACCAACATGTAATGGAACCAACGAGGGCCAGGGGTGGGGATGAGCCATCACTACTTGATCTAGTATTCACAGATAATGTGTTGGATATTGAAAAAATTGAGTTTGAACCACCAATTGGAAAGAGTGACCACTGTGTGTTGTTGATGGAGTATATCATTGAAGATATTCTGCCTGAGAGTAGAGGCACTAAGGACATGAGGAGGAACTATCCGAAAGGAGATTACATCAAAATGAATGAGCTTTTTGCAGTTATTGACTGGAGAACCTTATTTTACAACAAATCTGTACAAGAAATGTATGATATCTTTTGTGAGAAATATGGGAAGATAGTAGATTGCTACATACCTGTCACCAAAGTAGGTGTAATTCATGCCAGAGAGAAATGGTTCGATAATGGGTGTAAAAGAGCTAAGGAGTGGAGAGACAAATGCTGGAAAAGGTATAGGAGGAGAAAAAACATAAATGCCTGAAAAACCTACAAAAGAGCAAGAAATGACTACCTAAGTAAAAGGAGAGAGGCAGAGAGAGACTATGAGAGGGACATCACCAGGAAGGCTAAAGAAAATCCCAAGCTTTTCCACAGCTTTATCAGAGGAAAACTGAAGGTAAAAGAACAGGTTTTAAGGCTAAAGAGAGCGGATGGAAGCATCACTAAGCCAGATGAAGAGATCTGCAAAGAATTGAACAAGGAGTTTCAGTCAGTATTTACAGTAGAAAATACCCCACCCCCTCAGATTGCAAAGATAGAAACTCAAGGGCCGGTATTAGGGAACATCAACCTTACAACCACAGAGGAATGCAAAGCGCTGATGGATTTAGAAGTTCATAAAGCTACAGGTCCTGATGACATATTCCCTCATGTGCTTAAAAAATGCGCAAACTCAATATCAGTGGCACTACGCATCATATTTAAAAAGTCACTGGAGTCAGGGGAGATTCCAAGATGCTGAAAACAAGCAAATGTGATACCTATCTTCAAAAAGGGAAGGAGGGATACGGCTCTGAACTATAGACCAGTTTCCTTGACCAGCATAGTTTGCAAATTTATGGAGAAACTACCAAGGAAACATATACCTCTTCACTTGGAATCCTTCAACTTTTTGTCAGTGAGGCAACATGGCTTCAGAGAAGGTAGATCAACAGTAACAAACTTATTAGAATTTTATGATGAGGTAAGCCAAATCTTACAGGAAAGAGAGGGCTGGGCAGATTGCATATTCCTAGACTTCCAGAAAGCGTTTGACACTGTTCCACATGGGAGACTTATTAGGAAGCTGCAATCAATGGCTAGAATAGGTGGAAATGTTTTGGAATGGATAAAAACTTACTTAGAAGGAAGGTAACAGAGGGTTAGAGTAAGACACTCAGTGTCTGAATGGAGAAGAGTTAGTAGTGGAGTTCCACAGGGTTCAGTTTTAGGGCCACTTTTGTTCCTTGTATTTGTAAATGACCTACCAGAGTCTGTAAATTCATTCATGAATATGTTTGCAGATGATGCAAAGATTGTGAAGAAAGTCAAAAACGAGAACAATGGTAGAGAACTTCAGGAGGATCTAAATAATCTGCATGAGTGGTCAGAAAAGTGGCTAATGAAATTCAATACTTCAAAATGTAAGGTAATGAGAATGGGTACAAGTGCAAGAAGGCCCAAGCTTGACTACTCGGTGGCTGGAGTACAACTTCAAGAGACAGAAAATGAGAGAGATCTAGGAGTAAACATACTGGTAGATTTGTCTCCAGAAATACATATAAATGGCGTAGTAAGGGCAGCATATGCATTCTTATTAAATGTAAGGGTAGCCTTCAGGCACATGGACAAGGAAATGTTCAGAAATATTTATGTAACCTATGTGAGGCCAAAACTCGAATATGCAGCCCCCTTTTGGAATCCGCACTTGAAAAAGCACATAGCTAAGCTTGAACAAGTTCAAAGACATGCCACGAATCTGGTGCCAGAAATACGCAATCTCAGTTATGATGAGAGGCTGAGGGAATTAGACTTACCATCACTCGAAGCTAGAAGAGTGAGGGGGGATATGGTGACAGTCTTTAAATTCCTTCATGGTTATGATAGAGTGGATAGGGATCGATATTTTGATATGGCAGGCTCTAGAACTAGAGGTCATAGTTTGAAGCTTCGTAAGAAAACTTCTTTGCAGGATGTAAGGAAATACTTTTTCAGTGTAAGAGTAGTTGATAATTGGAATTGGCTAAGCGAGGAGGTAGTTAATGCTATCTCAATCCATAGTTTTAAGGACAGGTATGATAAGTATCACTAAGTATAAAATGGAAGCGATCAGGAGACGGGAAGATACGAGCTTTGGGCTCTTTCCCGTAAACACATTTGGGTAATCACAATTAGGTAATCACACACACACACACACACACACACACACACACACACACACACACATATATATATATATATATATATATATATATATATATATATATATATATATATATATATATATATATATATATATATATATATATATATATATATATATATATATATATATATATATATTATATATAATTCACATTAACTTTGGAAAAAATTGATTTAGGCAAAAAAAAAAAATATATTAGATAAGGTTTTACACAGCTAGGATTCTGGAAGCAGCAAATTCTCAAGCTCAGGCCAATGAGGGTTCACAAAATAATTCTCAGGTTGATAAAGAGTAAATCATCCACAAACACAAAACCATGCTTCAGATGCTGTAAGGCAAGTCATTATCCCAGTGACAAGACAAAGTGTCCAGTAACTGACAAGAAATGTAACAGTTGTGGACGAAGGGTCATTTCAGTAACATGTGTATGCTTCGCAAAACAGAAACAC
Source organism: Halocaridina rubra (assembly GCA_037179515.1). Classification (NCBI taxonomy): domain Eukaryota; kingdom Metazoa; phylum Arthropoda; class Malacostraca; order Decapoda; family Atyidae; genus Halocaridina; species Halocaridina rubra. The sequence continues at coordinate 33,841 of JAXCGZ010017585.1, read as the reverse complement.
ATCAATTATACCTCAATTAAACCTGAAGCACAACAGGATGGTCAGTCAGACGAGCCATCAGAGCAATTAGATAGTAGTGAACCAGAATTTGCTTTTCAAATTAACTCTCTAAGTAGCAAAGACAAGAGGTTAATGACTACAGTGAACATAAACCGTGTGCCTGTTGTCATGCAGGTTGACACAACAGCAGACGTCTCAGTGATGTCAGAACAGGTGGCATGCAAAATACCTAATTTGTTCATAGGAGTTTGCAGTAAAGTAATATGGGATTACAATGCACACAATATAGAGGTAGTAGGTTCAGCTGAGGTTAGTGTTCAGTTCGATCAGCAGCCAGCACAGGATCTGCCCCTCACCATTGTGAAAGGCCAAGGTCTGATATTAATGGGTTGAAACATTTTCACTTAAAATGGTCCGAAATTTTGAAGGTTTTGAAGTAGAACATATAACTGTTACTCCTGTGAGTGATGTGGTTTCAGAATTTAAGGAGATTTTTGCTGAAGGACACGGCACAGTAAAACATACAAAGGCAACCTTAGTTCTGAAATCTGATGCAAAACCCAAGTTTTTTGCTTCTAGACCTATTCCATTTGCTTTAAAGGCCTCAGCTGAGCAGGAGATTAAATGGTTGGAAGCAGAAGGCACATTGGAGAGAGTAATGTACTCTGACTGGGGAAACCCTTTAGTTCCAGTAGCAAAACAAGATAAAGGTGTCTGGTTATGTGGAGATTATAAGGTAACCCTAAACCCACAGCTACAAGTAACCCAATATTCTCTACCCAGCCCAACAAACATGTTTGCAGCCCTAGGAGAATGTAATATCTTTTCAAAAACTGACCTAAAACATGCCTTCATCAGTTAGTCATGGATGATAAGTCACAAGAATACTGTACAATAAATACTCATTTAGGGATATTTTTCGCCCTAAGAGACTACCATATGGAGTAGCCAGTAGTCCCACAATATGGCAACAAGTCATGGATAAGATATTCAATAGATTGCCGGAGTATTTTGTTTCGTTTATGATATATTACTAGCAGGAAAGGACAAGAGAAAGCATCACAAAAGACTAGTAGCAGTATTGAAATGCATCCAAGACAATAAAATTAAAATAAAAAAGGGCAAATGTCATTTCAAAGTTTCAGCAATTGAATATATAGGGTTCAAAATAAATGACCAGGGTATACACAAGACAGATGACAAGGTCAGGGCAGTACAGTCAGCAAAAGTGCCTGAAAATGTCAAGGGGCTACAGTAATTTTTAGGACTAGTGACATTGTAGAGAAAGTTCATAAAAGACATTGCTACCCTAGCAGAACCACAGTACCGACTGTTGAACAAAGACATTATTGGATCCTATGACTATTAATATTACGCTAGGGTAAAATAAAATATATTATAAAACTTGGGCTTTATTCTTGAAGCTGGTATAAAAAAAGCCACTCATCCGGGCATCAACAATAGACGAATCAAGTATAAGTACAAGAATACTAAAACAAGAGAATTAAACTCTATTTAATAGGAAATAAATACAAATAAGAGAACAGTCAGAATAAATAATAAGAAACAATAATGAATAATTATACCTCAACTCTCACATTTCCTTTTCCAATAGAAAAAAAATCAACTTCTATTTTCAAAATATTCAAGTGGTTATAATTATAACACTAGTTAACTTTGAATATATATACCTACTTTACAAATCTAACTGCTCTGGAGGTTTTATAGTTCTACCACACATACAAAGGGGTATTGGTTCTGGAACTGTCATGGGAGCATGCATGGAATTATCAAAACTCTCAACCATGCTATTAGGATTTATAACATTGCTCTCTGGTTCATTAATCACATCAGAATTTGATGTAAGACTTGTTGGAATAGAAGGCAAAATTGGCTTACAAGTACCACCATAATTCTGATTATTACTGGGAAAAAACATTCTTCTACACTAGGAGTAAATCTAGCCTTAAGTTGATCTGAATGTCTTGTCCAAACTATATTGCCAAAATGTTTAAGTTATACTTTGTAGCTACGAACACCAAGTACTTCTAAGATTCTACCTTCTAACCAAGGCTTATCTTGACCATAATTTTTGACAAAAGCTGCATCATCTACTTTATATTCTGATTTTTCAAATTTACATACTTTTTGCAGTGCCTTCTCTGTTTTTTCTTGAGGTTTAATTTTTTCTACAGTTCCCTGAAAGTTAAGGTTAAATATCATACCAGCTGGAGTCTTCCCTGTGGAGGAATGTACAGCTCTTCTATGATTATACAAAAACCTACATACTCTGGCATTAATATCCCCATCATTAAATATACTAAGACCCTCTTTGAAAGTTTTTACTGCCCATTCGGCTAAGCTGTTAGAAGAAGGGTTATAAGGAGCAGGTGAAATGTGTTTAATGCCATTCTTCCTCAAGAAAAACTCCATCTCCTCAGACACAAAATAAGGGGCATTGTCAGAAACAATTATTTCTGGCAATCCAAAATTACAAAAACTCTGCCTCAACTTAGCAATTGTTATTGCTGATGTGGTAGATCTAATAACATGACCATCCAAAAATGTTGTGTGGGAATCTATATTTATAAAAAAAAAAAAAATAAGAGTCACGAATTGCACCAGCGTAGTCTATATGTAACCTACACCATTTTTTCCGTTTCTGGTCAGGATAATACCGCTGACTGTGGAATCTGGAAATTTTTAAATCAAAGTTCACAAGATTTAGTTACTTCTGAAATGTCCTGGTCCAATTTAGGCCACCAAATCCAATTATGTGCTTCTGCTTTCATTGCACTGATACCGTTATGACCTACATGCAGCTGTTCTAGTACTGCACTGTGTATATCAGCAGGCATAATTCCAAAACAAAAGAACACCATCATAAATGCTTAAATCTGATTTGACAACAGAGTAATCAGACAATACTGGGTCATTAATCCAACCCAATTTCACACAGTGAAAAACCTCTCTTAAAATTGGGTCACTTCTATTCAAAACCTAAACAAATTTCAAAAGAAATGTCTTGATTACTCAAGGCTTCTGTAACATGAATATATTCATTAGGGATACTAGAATCCAGCACTGGCAACCGACTGAGTGCATCTGCGATAACATTATATTTTCCAACTTTAAAATTTAAGTCGTAATTGTACTGTGACAAAAGCAAAGGAATCTGTTTGGTTCTACCAAAAAATCCAAGTAATGGTTTGTGATCAGTTCTAAGAATAAATCTACAACCCAATAAAAAAATATTTAAGCTCACTTACAGCATACTCCAAAGCCAGAGCTTCCTTGTCTAGCTGGGAGTAATTTACTTCCGCAGATGATAACTTTTTACTAGCAAAATAGACTGTTTTTTCGATACCATGCATTTCCTGCATCAAAACGCAGCCAATGCCCACTGGAGATGCATCTACGTTACAATTACTGAATTATTTCCATCAAAATTAACATGAATTTCTGACTTGGATAACTGCTTTGATCTTACTGAAGCATTAGCTTCTACAGATGACAATATAAATTTGGCACCTTTCTTCAACAAATTATATAAGGGAGACAAAGTACTAAAAAAATCTTTACTAATCTGCTATAATAGGTAACCATACCCAAAAAGGATTGTGCATCCATGACAGACTTTGGAGGGGATGCTTTCAAATTAGCTTCAAGTCTTTTGGGTGATGGTTTACTTCCATCACCAGAAATGACATAGCCTAAGTACTCAAGAGAATCAGTATTCAAAACAGTTTTCTTTTTAATTATAGCTAAATTGTGCTTTTGGAATTCCCTCAAAACTCTGTCTAGTCTTTCATCATGGTCTTTTTGTATTTGTCCTCCAACAAGAATATCATCTAAAAAGGCTACAACACCATCAATATTCATCAAAATCTGAGAAATAAAGCTTTGAAATATAGTTGGTGATGATGCCAAACCAAAAGGAAGTCTTATATATTTAAAACGACCTTTATGAGTATTTATTACAAGAAGCTTTTGGCTCTCATCATCAACTGGTAATTGCAAGTATGCATTTTCAAGATAAATTTTAGAAAATATTTTACTTTTGCCAACTACTGATACAATCTATTCTACCCTTGGAAGGGGATATTTATCACAAACAATATTTTAATTCAACTCTTTAAAATCTTCACAAATCCTAAGATTTCTTATCTGCCTTATTACTGGAACAATGGGAGCTGCCCAATCACTAAAACTTACTGGCTCTATAATGTCATCAGTAACCAATTTATCTAAAGAATCCTCTACTAATTTCTTATAATGAAATGGCACTGCTTTAGCCTTCTGAAATGTTGGTACTGCATTACCTCTAAGATTAACCTTAACTACTATGCTCGTAATTGGCAATTTTGAATTAGCTGAATATAATCTAGCTGAGCATTAGTATCCATTACACTGTTTATTAGTTTATTTTCACAATCAACAACACCTGTCAAAGCAATTCCAATCTGAGACATTACATTTCTACCACACAAGTTTGGGTTATAATTGTCAACAACATAAAATCCATGTCTTATACGGAAATCATTATAAACAACATTCACATAAACTTTACCCATGACATTAACATTACTGTTTCCATAAGCTTTTAGTTTTTTTTTATTACAATTCTGCATAGGTAAAACTAAGCATTGAACCCACTTGAAACCTAAAGTAGAAACTCCAGCACCACTATCAACTGCATATGGAATTTCTTTACCATTTAAGTGTAAATTAATCTTTGTTATTGCAGTAGGGTTATTTTCCACACTCAAAATCCTGTTTTCTTTTCCTACAGGAGCAGATTCATTCAAACTTCATAACTGATTACAATCACTATCTTTCTCAAGTAGGGTTTTTTTTTTTTCAAAAACTGCATTAGCTTTTTTCTTATCCTTTCTGTTTTTTTCTGACAAAGTGGTATTCCTGTTTTTTTCTGTCACCATACTTTTGGTTCTCAGAACTCTGAGAAAACTTAGAACCCTGGGAAACTTCCCTCTTAGAACAACAGACTTTTTTCAAGTGTCCTTATTTGTTACACACTGAACAAGAAAGATGAGAAAAACGACAATCCTCACTACAGTGAGGGTAAACACAATGTTGGCAACTTGCCTCTTTTCTACCATGAGGGGTAGGAGTAGGCCTATTTGAATTAACATTCAAAGTAATCACTTGAGTAGGAAGTTTTTCACCACAAAAAGCTTTTTTAAAACTTAATATTCTGTCCAATGTGGCAGAAGTCATAGTTTGCAAGTTTAGATTTTCCGCTGCTAAATTAGGAAAATATTCTTCTGATTCAATAGCCATAAAGTAGTCTCTGTAGCAAAATTGTAGCGTCTGCGTCTCTGAGGGGGCAGGTCGAGGGTTCGCGCCCCGTCACGGACTAAGGTTAGTAAGGGCATACACTCAGGGTAACAATTACATCTGCCAAAACAAGTCCTTCGTAAGAAGGCAACCGTCCTAGCCCTTAGTAGAAAAGGGAGTTCATGACGTAAAACCCAATCCATCCATTCAATAGCCATAAACAAATGATCGCAAACCCTAGGATCAAATTGATTGCCAAAATTACAGCCAAAGTGCTTTGAGATCAGCATAAAGATTATGCAGATTCTCACCAGGTTTCTTTTTTTCTTTGCTGAAATTGAATTAAGCTTCTGTGATGAGAAGGCTTGACAATAAAGTGACCTTCCAAAATCTCTACTAAATCAGAAAATTTCTTCTTAAGATGAGGCATATCTGGGGCAAACAGCAATTTTTCTTTTTAGCACTTTCAGTTGTACCATTGTGGGCAAAATGTGCCTCAAGCATGGACATCCACTCATCAAAGTTCATTAGTTTGTGATTAAAAGGCTCAATTTTTGCATTTGTGCTAGCCATGGTTAGCCTAGCCTAGGTAACAGATGAATGACTTTTCAAAAACAACAAAAGCAGGTCTTCATTATCTCAATCCACGTAGGCCTACTAGACTAACAGGAGCAATAGGCAGTGTTGAGGTATGACTACTTTGAGTCATGATGGTGGATAAAGAGCAATCTTGGGGATATAATTGAAAGTCACAGTCACCGGTTATTATTTGTTTACTTAATGAATGAAGCGTCATACAACGTTAAGACATGGACAAAAAGAAAATGCCAGCTTGGAAAATATGTACTGGGCATATATATGAAAAATATACCAATTATATAATTGTGAAAAATATTAATCTAATTAGTAAACTTAAGAAAAATATATTTGTCGATTAAGTTTACCCTCAACACCCCCACTTAAACTTAAGGTGGCAAATATTTAGCAAACAATGTATATATAAGTATACAGGAATCAATGACATATTATAATATATAAGTAGAGCAGCAAATATCAAGTAAATTATTATAATGTAAGTATTAGACATGGCATGGAGCAGGTAAAATGGTAGAAATTTATAAAAGAACATAGCTAGGTAAAGAAGCAAATTCCTAGAAAACATCATATTCTTAGTAATCAATAATAAGGCATTCAACAGATTATAATTTGCAAAATATTATATGCATATGAATAATAATTGGAATGAATGCAAAATGAAAAAACAAAACAAAACATACAACATAGAGAAAAATAGAAATGGTATTTGCAAATTATATATAGAAAAAGATTATATATATACAATGGTACACACATTATGTGGTGTATACGCTGCCCCTCAAGGAAGTAAATTTATTTAATTTATCCTTTGTTGCTGGCTTTGTGAAAATATCTGCGATATTATCGCTTGAAGGTACATAAACTAATTTAACTGCACCGTTCTGAATTTCAGATCTTATGTAATGGTATCTAATGTCTATATGCTTTGTACGCTGATGGTGTACAGGATTTTTAGCCAGACATATTGCACCTTGATTGTCTACATGAAGTGTTACAGTGGTTTTATTACCAGCATTCATATCCACCAAAAGCTGACTTAAAAACTTAGCTTCCTGGATGGCAGACGTTAGAGCAACGTATTCTGCCTCGCAGGTTGATAAGGCTACAATCTGCTGTTTTCGACTTTTCCAAGAAATCAAAGGACCATCATCACATAACATAAAGCCATATCCAGAGATACTGCGTCTATCAGATGACGCACCCCAGTCGGAATCACAAAACCCTTGGAGCTTAAGCATTTCACAAGTTTGCTTTTTGAAAGTCAAACCAACATTTATAGTACCTTTAAGATACCTTAGAACATGCCTAGCCATATTTAAGTGAGCTTTTGTTGGATTATTCATATTTTGAGACAATATAGTTACAATGTAACAAAGATCAGGATGCGTACAGGTCATAAGATATATAAGACTGCCAACCATCTCTCTATACAGTCTTGAATCGGGTAATTTCTCAGAATGGTTATCTATGACTTTACTTACACTCAAATCACAAGGAGTGGCTTTTGGTTTGCAATCTGTCATATTGAACCTATTCAACAGTTTCTCAATGTACCTTGACTGTACCATCACAAACTTCTCAGAATCATGTTTGAATTCAATACCTAAAAACCATGAAATATTACCAAAGTCTTTCATCTTAAAATTATGGCAAAGAGAACTTTTGGTAGCATTGAGCAAAGTTTCATTACTAGCAGCAATGATTATGTCATCAACCCAGATAATTATGATAATCTTTAAATTACCTACTTTCTTGGAATAAACACAAGAACCAGCAAGGGACATATCAAAATCTTGTTCTACAAGGAAATTGTGCAACAATTCATTCCAGTTACGTCCACTCTGTTTAAGACCGTAAATGGATTTCTTCAATTTTAAGAACAGTTTGTTACCCTTTTCATCAAACTTTACAAAACCTTCGGGTTGGTCAATGTAAATTTCACAGTTAATAGGAGCATTAAGATAAGCACTACTTACATCCATTTGATTAACAATTAAATTGTCTTGCATTGCCAGTTGTAATAACATACGAATTGAAGTGATTCTGGCAGTAGGTGAAAAGGTTTCGTGATAATCTAAATCACGCACTTGGGAATAACCTTTCGCTACATAGCGAGCCTTATATTTTTCAACATTATTAGGACATGATTTCACAGTATACACCCATCTACCCCCCACTGCACATCTGCCATCAGGCAGTTGGGTTAACTCGTAAGTGTCATTTTCATTTAAAGAATTAATTTCTTCTTGCATAGCATTAACCCATTTAGAAGAATCTGGGGAGGATATTGCATCATGATATGTTCTGGGTATATCTACCATACTGTAACAAAAATCAACAGAATATTTAGCAGCACTTGAATCATTTACTGTGAAAGAATCATCAAAGTCAGTGACGTATTCTCCCAAATACGTAGGAACAGTACGTTCCCTAGTAGGATATCGTCGTCTTGCCTTCACATCCTCGTCGATTTTGTCATTACCACTTCTGCCGCCACTCACAGGATTGATTTCATCTTGACCTTTTCCACTGCCCACGGGATCGTCGTCATCTTCCATCGAGGTTGGATCATCGGAGTTCGATGTCGGTGGCATTGGAAAGGTTTCCAAGGAAATGGGTTCTTTGTCGGTTACGTGGCGATTTTCAACCACTGGATTTTCTACTTCATGTTGAAATTTATCGGTGAATTTGACACAACGCACCCTTCTGACATTATTTTTATTTGGGAAATACACCAAATAGGCTGGACTTTGTTTATCATATCCCAAAAATATTCCTCTTTCACTACGAGGGTCCAATTTCTTTTTCTCTTGCACATAGGAATAACATACAGTTCCGAAAATATGCATATCTTCCAGATTAGGTTTTCTGTCAGTGAATAACTCATAGGGTGTCTTTCCAGTTCTTGGGTTATAGCAACGGTTCCGGATATAAGCCGAAGCTCTAACAGCATAAGTCCATAGACTTTTGGGCAAATTTGCATTTAAGAGTATGCACCTAGCCATGTCGTAAAGAGACCGCCAAGATCTCTCGACCGTCCCATTTTGATGTGGGGAATACGGAGCTGTGAACTCGTGTTTGATAGAGTTTTTCAAAAGTAAGGATTTAAAACTCTTTGCTGTGAACTCCGTCCCATTGTCCGTCCGTATGCATTTTACTTTCCCATATGGGGAACTATCAGCCAAGAACCTCTCAGTTGCAGCTACCGTGTCAGATTTACTTTTAAGAAAGTATACCATTATTATACCAGTGTAGTCGTCGACGAATGAAATGGAATATTTAAAACCTTCTCTTGCAGCTGGTTCAATAGGCCCTGCTAAGTCGCAATATACTGACTTGAGCCTACTAGTAGCACGCTTGTCGGCTTCCCTGTTTCTATACTGGGACATTTTTCCGATAGCACACACTTCACAATCAGATTTTTCTTTAGGAGAAATTTTCATACCATCTACAACATTTTCTAGCTTCAATAAATCTCTAAAGTTGCAATGGCCCATTATTTTGTGCCACTCAAATAGGGAGTGAGAAACATTTTCACTTTCTTTTACATTATTAAGAAAATACAATTTTCCCTCTTTTCTTAGAGGAAATACAGTGCCATCTGGAGCCCTTAGCTCAGCACATTTGGGATAAAAGTTGACAGAAGCACCTTTTTCATTGGCCGCATACACAGAAAACATATTTTGTTTATAGGAAGGAACATATAAGGCATTTTCTAGCAAAACTTTACATGGATTACCATTGACATCATGCAACAACACATTTGCGGATCCACGACCACGCGCAACGCCATTTGTTCGACTTCCGTCAGCCAACTCAATACAATGATTAGAAGGATTAAAATCACTGTCAAATTCCACAAATTTTGAACCATCTTTTATTATATGAGATGTAGCACCACAGTCAACCATTAAATTATTATCAATATTATGCCTAACAGCATTATTACAATTATCATATTCAAAAATATCTTCACTCGCACTGGCTTTAAAAAGGAACGAATGAGGCCGTTCGGTATCTGTAACATTATCTTCAGCACTCATGGATTTTGTTGAATTAGGGGGATTTTTCCTACATTCACTAGAGTTATGAGTTCGAGATCTGCATTTATGGCACCACTTCTTACTAAATCTATATTTTCCTTTATTCTTCTCACTTTTATTCTTACAATCAGGAGATTTATGTCCTAAACTTCCACAAGTATAACAAGTAGGGGTAAAATTTCCTGCACTAGCCCTACCTTGGTTACCTTTATGGGTTACTTTCATAACATTATCGTCACTATCAAAAGTGTCATGTGCCTTTTCAGTCTCTTCAAAGTTTCTTAAAGCAATTTTAAACTCAGAAAAACTCATTGGAGTATCTCTCTGTGTAATTACAGTAGAAAAAGTCTTAAAATTTGAAGGAAGGCCTTTAAGCACCATTGCAGTAAGGAGGCTATCACTAACAGTCTCACCTGCCTGTTTTAATGAATTAGCAGCAGTCTCAGCGCGAATGACATAATCGGTGACGCTTTCATCGGCTACTTTCTTCAATAACGTAAGCTCAGTATATAGGCAAATAACTCTCGGCTTACCTGTGCCCATGTAATGACCACGGAGTATTTCCAGTGCTTTACGACCGTTGTCTTTCGCCTCTCTTATCACTAAATGAAGGCTTCGGTCATCTAAAAGCTGAACAAGCTCAGCAAATGCATTAGCATTCTCCCCTGCATCAGGGGTTCCGGTGCCGGTCAGGACATCCAATAACTTCAGACGTCTCATGTAACCGAGAAATTTAACTTCCCAAAGCTCATATTTCGACTCATCACCATCAAATAATAATCTAGCACTAAGGCTGGGCCCATAACCTGTTGAGGTATGACTACTTTGAGTCATGATGGTGGATAAAGAGCAATCTTGGGGATATAATTGAAAGTCACAGTCACCGGTTATTATTTGTTTACTTAATGAATGAAGCGTCATACAACGTTAAGACATGGACAAAAAGAAAATGCCAGCTTGGAAAATATGTACTGGGCATATATATGAAAAATATACCAATTATATAATTGTGAAAAATATTAATCTAATTAGTAAACTTAAGAAAAATATATTTGTCGATTAAGTTTACCCTCAACAGGCAGCATAGGATAACATATGAAAAACTGGCTGATTTCAAACCTACCGATAGCCTAGCATAGGCTTTAGAAATCCCACTTCTCTCTTAAAATCGGTGACATAATCGATTAAAAACATCTTCAAAGCGTTGAGATTCAATCCAGACAGCTCGTCACCAAAAATATTGGGTTCTAAGTCTATTAATTTTACACTAGGGTAGAATAAAATATATAATAAAACTTGGGCTTTATTCTTGAAGTTGGTATAAAAAAAAAAAAACCCTTATCCGGGCATCAACAATAGACGAATCAAGTATTAGTACAATAATATCAAAACAAGAAACTTAAACTCTATTTAATAGGAAATATATACAAATAATAAAGCAATCAGAATAAATAATAAGAAACAATAATACATAATTATACCTCAACTCTCACAGACATAGAATGGCACTGGTCAGTGGACTATCGGCAGTCATTTGAGAAGATAAAAGCAGAAATAACTTCTCAAAAGTTCTTGACGCATTTCAGAATGGAATTGCCTGTAAAACTAGTAGGTGACGCCTCACAGGTAGGCTTAGGTGAAATTTTAGCCCATGTCATGCCTGACGGCACAGAAGGCCAATTGCTTATGCATCTAGGTTGTTGAATAAGGCAGAAAGTAACTATTCACAAATTAAAAAGGAGTGCATTGCACTAGTGTATGCTGTAAAGAAATTCCACATATACCTATATGGCAGAAAGGAATTTAAGTTAGTCACTGACCACAAACCATTATTAGCTATTTTAGGTCCCAAAGCAGGTTTACCTACTCTAGTTGCTGCATACTACAGAGGTGGGCTATCATTTTGGCAGCTAATAATTATACATTAGAGTACAAGTCTACTAGCACAATAGTACCTATATGATTTTCTTCATAAACTTCTGGTCTATTTTGGTAACTTGGTGGTTTATATACAACAGTTATTATAATGCTCTCTGACCCGATATTTATGCGAGCAACAAGAAACTCCTTGAACTCACTTTCTATAGTATAGTTTATTTATTCAACCTGAAGTCTTTCACTTATGAGCAATGCTATCCCTCCACAAGTCCTTTCGTATTTTTCAACCCTTGAAATTCTGAAGCCCTTAGGAAAAACAGTGACACTGTTTATGTCCTCACTTAACTTAGTCTCTGTGACTGCTACTATATCTGACTTACTGTTGCAAATCCTATCCTTTAATTCTACTGCCTTACCAGCTACCCCATAAACATTTGTGTACAAATGCTGCACCCAGTGATCTTCTATCATTATTTTCTTTATCTCCCATTTGACTAGAAGAGCTCTGAATTTTCTTTTTATTTTCTTCATTTCCTCTCTCATATTACCCTCTAGCTTCATGCAACAAGTTTTTATCCCTTTCATACCTTCCTGTATTCTGCATGATCTAATGAACACTAATGAATTCTTGATGGTCTTTTAGTTTGTTTTATTTTTTTGTGTCCTCTCTCTCAAATGTTAGTTTCATTGGCCTTGCCTTTCCTTCCCTAGAACATTTACCAAGTTTACAATTTTCTCCAGACCACATACTACTCCAAGCTTCCTTATCAGGTCTAAAACCTTAGCTTTATATTGTCCCTGCCAAGTTGACTCCTGAGATTCTCTTATGCCTGAGATTACCACAGTCTTCTCTTTATCAAGTTCTTGTTTAAACAATGGATTAGCCCTTTCCATCACAACATCTTTTTCTATCACTGTTTCTTTACAGTCAGCTGTTTGTACATTTTCCAGTGCCACCACCCTCACAGCCTCTTTTACTGCCACATTTCTCTCTATTGCATCTGCAAAGGAAGTTTTCATGGCATTGTTCCATATTCAGCTCATGAAACTCTTCTCTAAACTGTTCGATGTCTTCCTTTATCTGGATACTCCAAGTTGCAATCTAGTCTCTCTCAGATGAGAGCAGTGAACTAACATTTAATTCATTTAGGTTGTCATGTGTCATTGTGGATGTGTATGAGTGATACTTGTGATAGATGAATGCACCTTTATTATGAGACAGGTAAAACATAGCCTCCTGGCTAGTACAGTAGTAACACACTGGTCTCGCATTTGCAAGGTCGATGGATCGCGCCTCGTCCAGGCAAGAGAATTTAAGCTCTTTACTGGGGATGTTGCTGATGTTGCTGGGTACCACTGTGAGGGTTCGGGACTGTGCCGGTTGACGCTCGCCCTACAGGTCCACCACGACCCGTTTTACCGATCATTGGGTGGATAATCTATAAAAAAATAATAAAAAAAAGGTAAAACATGACTAACTCACAGGAAAAGGCAGAAAGCATGAGGAATTAAATTACGGAAAACGCATCTTACAGACAATTATATAGCAGCCCTTCAGATGATGATAATAATAATAAAATAATAATAATAATAATAATAATGATAATAATAATATAATAATAATAATAATAATAATAATAATAATAATAATAATAATAATAATAATAATAATAATAATGATAATAATAATAATAATAATGAAACACATGTAATGCAAGTACACATTAACAAATGTCCTCAAATAATCTCCCTGCGTAGTCGGGAATTGAACCTGCAACCTCTAATGCAACACAGCTTAGTCCACTAGACCACAGAGGCTGTATAAGTGGGAGAATTGGCTTGTAGTGGCATAGTGTATTTTCTTTCTTTATTTGGAGTGTTGTAGTGGTATGATATATGTCTTCTTTATTTATATATTAATTTTATTAATTGATATATATATATTTTCACTTTATTTATTAATATTTTTGTTGTTGTTCTAAACTGATCCCTTAATTTTGCTTCTTTTTGTCATAACGAACTGTGCATTGTTTTGGTTTTCTGTTTTATGGCAACACTGGCATAGTGTATTTTCTTTCTTTATTTGGAGTGTTGTAGTGGTATGATATATGTCTTCTTTATTTATATATTAATTTATTTATTAATTGATATATATATATATATATATATATATATATATATATATATATATATTTTCACTTTATTTATTAATATTTTTGTTGTTGTTATAAACTGATCCCTTAATTTTGCTTCTTTTTGTCATAACGAACTGTATATTGTTTTGGTTTTCTGTTTTATGGCAACACTGACTCTGTATTGCCGCCTTTTTCGTCTAGTGTGATACTTTTGGTCTGTCCATATTTTATACATAAAATTGCTTAAAATTAAATGACTTTTTCGTATTGCGATACCTTAAATGATATTGTGGTAATCTTGATATCTTGTAAACATTGAACTATAAAGTGGTGACAACCGGAGTGATAAGATATAGGAGTGACAAGATATAGGAGTGACAAGATATAGGAGTGACAAGATAGGAGTGACAAGATATTTGTAATTGACAAGATAGGCCTAAGTGACAAAATTTCTTCAGCATCATACCGGTAGGCAAATCCTAGGTTTCTTTCAGTATTTGTACTCCAAGATAAGCTGTCATAAACAATGTCCGATTCTGATGATGATAAGTCTAGTGCTGTCAGGCACATAGCAGTGAAAGCCCCTGCATTCAAGGACACCTGCGTTTCAGGGTGGTTTTCTATTCTTGAAGCTCAATTTGGCTTAGCTAATGTGAAATCCAGTGAAACAAAATTCTTCCATGTGTTATCTGCCTTGCCCCCTACTATTGTAGAACGTGTTCCACAAGACACTTTAAATAGGAGAGACTATGATATAATTAAAGCATACCTCACAAATCTTTTTGAACAGACCAAGCCTGAACTTTTCAATGATTTGATAAGTAATACAGTAATGCATGGCAAGCCTTCAGTTTATTTAGAAGAAATTTGCAGAACTGCTTCTAAATTAGGAGTAACAGATGACCTAGTGAAACATAAATTCTTGCAAGCAGTTCCCAGTAGTATTTCGGCACTTTTAGCCTCTCAGCAAAATATGGCTTTACCAGCTTTAGGCAAGCTTGCAGATGAACTAGTTGTATTTTCTCAAAATAATAATAGGGCTAAACCCATCAATGTTGTTGATCAGTCATCAGTTTCTCGTCAAGCTAGTACATCCCAGTATGTATCAATTTCCAAGAATCCACCTGCAGGCCTAGGAGTGCTACCGTTCCATCAAAATCAACGTCCAAAAGTTTGTCGTGCCCATTTATATTATGGAACTCGGGCTAAATGGTGCAATCCGTGGTGCCAATGGCCGAATAAATCTCAAAATATCCAGATGAAGGATTCTTCTAGAGCGCCGTCCCCAGCATCAACGCTTAGGTCCTCGTCGCCCGCACGGAATTTTCCTAGTTCGGAAAACTAATAAAGCAGACAGAAGAGAAAATTGTAGCTACGGCCACTTCTGTTCTGCCACTTCTACAGGTTGTAGCCAAAATTGGTTGTAGTGACATGGTCTTCACTGTGGATACAGGAGCTGCAGTCTCCATTATTCCATATAAGTATGTTTCAGAAATTTTATTAAGGCCAACAGCAATTAATATTTCTACGGCCACTGGTGAGTCAATAAAAGTTTATGGTGAAATTATTCTTGACCTTGATATTCGGCAGTTGCGCCGTCGATTTAACTGGACATTTGTTGTTGCAGATGTATGTACACCTTTATTAGGTAATAATTTTCTTTGCAATTTTGGATTGTTTATTGATTGTAAGAATAAAACTTTACATGACAATATAACACAATGTTCTGTAAAAGGTGATATTGCAAATCATAATGTTTCTTATGTGATTAATAATTTGAACTATTTACCTGATTCTGTACAACAGTTGTTCCAAGATTTTCCCTCACTCTTGTCCTGTGTTAAGCCTCTTACAGCTAATAATTCTTTCAAGGCTTCTAATGTTTTTCATTATATAGATACAGGGAGTTCTCCTCCGACATTTGCTAGATGTCGTCCGTTGGCTCCAGACAAATATTCTGCTGCCAAGGAAGCATTTAAACAGTTGTTGGATATGGGTATTGTACAACCCTCTAAATCACCTTGGGCTTCACCCATTCATTTAGTTTCTAAACCTAAGCCAGGAGAGTGGAGAGTATGTGGTGATTTTAGGCAACTTAATACTTTGACCAAGCCAGATAAATATCCTTTACCACATATTAGTAGTGTGTCATTAAAGTTTTACAAGAAAAAGATTTTCAGTAAAATTTATTTGTTAAAAGCCTATCACCAGATCCCTATGAATCCTTCAGATGTTGAAAAAACAGCAGTAACCACACCCTTTGGGCTATTTGAATATTTATATATGCCTTATGGTCTTCGGAATGCCCCTGCCACTTTTCAACGTTTGATGGACAATTTATATAGAAACCTTGATTTTGTATTTATTTACCTGGATGATATTCTGATATTTTCAGAGAATACAGAAGAGCACAAGAAACATTTGTCTACAGTATTTGAAATCCTAAGCTCTAATAATCTTAAAATTTCTATTGATAAATGTGAATTCTTTAAAAATGAAATAGAATATTTAGGATGTTTGATCACTGCTAATGGTTTAAAACCTGGTTCTCATAAACAGACAGATATTGTTGATTTTCCTAAGCCAGCAGATTCTGCTGCCTTACGTAGGTTTATGGGAATGCTCAATTACTATAGACAAATGGTACTGCATTTTGCTGATGTTGTATATCCTTTGACCGAATTAATTAGATTACAACCTAAATCTAAAGAACTAGCATGGAATTTGGAAGCAGAATCTGCCTTTGTAAGTGCTAAAGAGTCACTTAACAATGCTTGCATCATTGCATATTTCACTAGTAAGTGTAATTCTCCACTGCATCTGGTGACTGATTGTTCCCAAGTGGCAGCTGGAGCTGCGTTACACCAAATTCAGGATGGTAAATTTGTCCCTATTGAATTCTTTTCAAAGAAATTATCAGAAACTCAGAGGTGTTATTCTACTTTAGACCGAGAACTGCTTGCTGCGTATCTGGCTGTACTAAAATTTAAACATGTAATTGAAGGACGTGAAACCGTTTTATTTACTGACCATAAACCCCTTGTTTTTGCATTTAAGAATCCTCATACAGCCCAGTCAGATAGACAGCAACGATATTGGTCTTTAATTAGCGAGTATATATCAGATGTTGTACATATCAAGGGTGCAGACAATGTTGTAGCAGATTGTCTTTCCAGACCATTACCTGTATCTTCTGTCTCAGTGGACTTACATGATTTATCCAGTATAGCTGAGAGCCAATCCACTGACAAAGAAATTCTTAATTACAAAGAGAGATTGAAAATTTTCAAAATTCAGAATCATGACTTATATTGTGACGTGTCAACACCCCATCTAAGACCATTTCTTCCCTTAGCTTGTCGTAAATCAGTATTTCAACTTATGCATAACATTTCACATCCAGGAGTCAAAGGTACGTTGCTCCTTATCAAAGCTAGGTACTTTTGGCCTAATATGGATCGAGATATTCGAAGTTGGACTAAAGAGTGTACTTCTTGTCAGCAGGTTAAAGTGCACCACCATACCCGTGCTCCTATTACAAATTTTACAGCACCTTTTGGGAGATTTGAATTTGTACATTTAGATATTGTTGGTCCTCTCCCTCCTAGTAAAGTCCCTGGCCAGTCTTTTACAGCACCAGAACAATGCGTTCTTACCTGTATTGACAGATCTACTAGATGGTTGGAAGCCATCCCCATCACAGATATTTCTGCTACCACTGTTGCTTTTGCTTTTATTAAAGGTTGGGTATCTCGTTTTGGAGTGCCATTATATGTTTTTACTGATAGAGGTGCTCAATTTGAATCTGCATTATTTCAGCAACTTTCCTCTATAATTGGATTTCATAGACTGCGTACCACTTCATATCACCCTCAATCCAATGGCATGGTTGAAAGATCACATAGAGTATTGAAAGTATCTCTGATGGCACGTAAAGATGATTGGCTTGCTTCTTTACCAATAGTACTTTTAGGTTTAAGATGTGTCCCTACAGAGTCTGGAGTCTCTCCATTTACTTTGGTAACAGGAAGTATGCTACTTAGTCCTAAAATCATGGTAACAACTGAAATTCCTTCTTTTGCACAACAAAAAGAAATTGTCACTGAATTTGTATCTCGAATGCGTGAATTAGATTTTTCTGAATCCTCTTATGCATACCTTCATTCATCCTCTGGTAAACCTTATGTTCCAAAAGATCTTGAATCATGTACACATGTTTGGGTTAGAGTGGATCGTGTACGTCGTCCTTTAGAGGCTCCCTACTTTGGTCCACTTGAAGTTGTGGAACGTGGTGATAAATATTTTATTCTACGTCAGCTTTCTGGAAATTTAACTACTGTATCTGTAGATAGATTGAAACCTGCCTCAATACCAAAAACTATCAGTTCTAATGAGACAGAACCTACTGTAAATAATGATTCTGTGCCAGAAGCTGTCAATTCTGATGTGATTGAACCAAGTGTAAATAATGATTTTTCTGATTCTAATTCCACAAATGACACAGATTCTGATACATTAATTCCTAGTAATGCATCTATTCCTGAAAATATTGATAACAAAGATGTTATTGAAGAGAAAATACCTCAATCTGTTGTTACGAAATCTCGTCGAGTTAGATTTAATCGTAACCCTGATTATGTATATTATTAATTTGTATTTTTGTATCTATGTCTCCACATATATATTATATATCTATATTTTCTATTATCAGTGTCAAAAACTAATGTACTCCTGTACTGGCAGGGGAGTGTTGTAGTGGCATAGTGTATTTTCTTTCTTTATTTGGAGTGTTGTAGTGGTATGATATATGTCTTCTTTATTTATATATTAATTTATTTATTAATTGATATATATATATATATATATATATATATATATATATATATATATATATATATATATATATATATATATATATATATATATATATATATATATATATATATATATATATATATATATATATATATATATATATATATATATATATATATATATATATATATATATATATATATATATATATATATATATATATATGAATCATTTTTTTTACCCCGACCGGGACTCGAACCTAGGACTTATGATTACTAAGTCAAGGCGCTACCACTACACCACAAAAGGTTAAAAGGAACCCAACCTTATAGCTTATATCTGCTATACTTAGGAATGAACGCATTCTATCTGAATGCCACTATGTTCATATTACAGATTCCCCAACCTCACTCGTGGCTTCATTTTAGCATTTACTTCAATTCCCAATCTCATTCGTGCCATGAAATTATCAAATAAGCACATTACATATGTGAAAACATGAATCATTTTTTTACCCCGACCGGGACTCGAACCTAGGACTTATGATTACTAAGTCAAGGCGCTACCACTACACCACAGAAGGTTAAAAGGAACCCAACCTTATAGCTTATATCTGCTATACTTAGGAATGAACGCATTCTAACTGAATGCCACTATGTTCATATTACAGATTTCCCAACCTCACTCGTGGCTTCATTTTAGCATTTACTTCAATTCCCAATCTCATTCGGGCCATGAAATGATCAAATAAGCACATTACATATGTGAAAACATGAATCATTTTTTACCCATAAGTCCTAGGTTCGAGTCCCGGTCGGGGTAAAAAATGATTCATGTTTTCACATATGTAATGTGCTTATTTGATAATTTCATGGCCCGAATGAGATTGGGAATTGAAGTAAATGCTAAAATGAAGCCACGAGTGAGGTTGGGGAATCTGTAATATGAACATAGTGGCATTCAGTTAGAATGCGTTCATTCCTAAGTATAGCAGATATAAGCTATAAGGTTGGGTTCCTTTTAACCTTCTGTGGTGTAGTGGTAGCGCCTTGACTTAGTAATCATAAGTCCTAGGTTCGAGTCCCGGTCGGGGTAAAAAATGATTCATGTTTTCACATATGTAATGTGCTTATTTGATAATATATATATATATATATATATATATATATATATATATATATATATATATATATAATATATATATATATATATATATATATATATATATATTTTTTTTTTTTTTTCACTTTATTTATTAATATTTTTGTTGTTGTTCTAAACTGATCCCTTAATTTTGCTTCTTTTTGTCATAACGAACTGTACATTGTTTTGGTTTTCTGTTTTATGGCAACACTGACTCTGTACTGCCGCCTTTTTCGTCTAGTGTGATACTTTTGGTCTGTTCATTTTTTATACATAACATTGCTTAAAATTAAATGACTTTTTCGTATTGTGATACCTTAAATGATATTGTGGTAATCTTGATATCTTGTAAACATTGAACTAAGCGAGGAGGTAGTTAATGCTATCTCAATCCATAGTTTTAAGGACAGGTATGATAAGTATCACTAAGTATAAAATAACCGATGAGGAGACGGGAAGATACGAGCTTTGGCTCTTTCCCGTAAACACAATTAGGTATTCACAGTTAGGTAATCACCCTTTGACAATATCAGATGGAGGGACGTCACTGCGACCATTATTCTCCGGAGATTAATGGTCGTAGTGGCGTCCCTCCGACTGGCATTGTCAAGAGGTTTATCAAGCCTCTGTGGTCTAGTGGACTAAGCTGCGTTGCTCTAGTGTTCGCCGGTTCGATTTCCAACAAGGAAGGGAGATTTCTTGAACAACAACAGCAACAACAACAATAATAATAATAATAATAATAATAATAATAATAATAATAATAATATCCTCCCTCTAATGCTAGGTAGTAACCAGAGATCATATTCCAAGTTAGCTTACTAAACAAAAGTTATCTTGTCCGTTATCACTTCTCTTTTCAACATGTCGCTATATGAACTTCCTTATATGTACTACGATGCTGTATAAAAATGCAAATTCACCCTGTTAAGACATGTAAGGCTTCAAATTTGAGTTAGGTTAGGTTAGAAGAGGTTATATAAGTATCCACGGTCCCCTACCCATATCAGCCGTAACACAAAAAAAAATAGTGATTTCCTACAAAAACAATTTTCCTATTAATTTAAAAGACAACGAAACCTATCATAAAAATAGCATAGTAAAAAAATAGAAAGGGTGCACAAAACGAAACAATTTTAAACGCTTTCGAATGAACACAATTAGGTAAATGCAATTCAGCAAATACGGAGTATATGAGGGAAATACAAAGGCTGTAGCATGAAGGCGAGCTAGACTTCCTCGCATAGAAAATAATAAAAGCAAAGGAGATAGGCGAACCCCGTATACGACCACGTGATTTAGTAAACGTTTGAGGATATACACACGGATACGATAACTGATAAAAAATTCAGGTAATGACATCATTTTTGCCAAAAAAGTTGGAAATTTGTGTGCCAAAGGATGCTGTATCTAATAAAAGAAATCAAAATGTAGAAAATCCAGCTATTGATCTTACTAGCGTGGGGTAAAAGTTGGCAACATTTGGGTCGAGATTCGTTAAATAGTCTTCTCTTCGAAACATTATGTTTAAATATATGGAAATAATCGATATTTGGTAATTTAACCGTTTAGTATCTCAGCCGAATTTCGGCTACTTTCCGCCAATTCTTAACCTACTCTAACCATTCATAACCTAACCTAACCATTAGGTTAAGAATGGTTAGGTTAGGTTTGGTTAAGAATGGTTAGGTTAGGTTATGAATTGGCGGGAAATATCCGAAATTCGGCTGCGATACTAAACTGTTAAATTACCCGATATTGAAAGTGTGGGTAATGTTTACATTCACATCCCCAATCTGAAATGAAAACACGGTAAATGTTTATTTTCACACCCCCAACTGCTGAAATGAAAATACAGAAAATATTTATTTTTAGCACCGGTATTAAGGACCAAAAATATATGAATTTTATAATGGTTTGGTTAGGTTAGGTATGTTAGTTCACTCCCAGTTAAGAAACAAGTTGACCATCGAAATGATTTGGTTACGATTCATTTTATGAACCTTACCATAACCTACTACAGAAGAGATCAGCATTACCATCACTTCATTTGCTTCCTGAAATGTGCTGCGCTGCTGTATAAATAAATACCCAAATTCTCCCTATTAAGGCATGTAAACCTTCAAGTTTGAGATAGGTTTGGTGAGTTTGGGTAGGCTTAGTTAAGGGAATTAGGTTACTTAAGTACCCATCTCTACCCACCACTGTTAGCCCTAACACAAACAGTATTGATTTCTCGGAAAAATAATTAGTTGAATAATCAGAACACATCGAAACATATCAGAAAAAAAGTTTATTCCAAGAATAGAAGGGATGTATAAACGAATCTTTACCACATATTGTTTTTTTTGTTTTGTTTTAGAATTTTTCATACATTTGGAACATATTTTCATGTAACTCATTGGTGTTATTAAAGAAAACAATCACCCAAAATATAAAACACTGCAAATACTGTATACCTAAAGCAATCAGAAGAGTCATGCCTCCTATCGACTCGTGTTTTGAATGACAGTTAACTAACTTAACTAAACCATGTACTGTATAGAATATCAGTATGCTTTTTCCTAACTAGGTGTGCAAAAGTATATATTTACCAAAAACTTCAGTGATCAAAATAATAAATTCTTTAGGATAATGTTCCTCTTATTGGTATTTACAAGGTAACCACTTAGAAAACTAATACCTCTTGAGTGCTATTGAGTTTATTTAAATATAATAATGAAATACTTTAAGTACAGTACTTAGGACTGTGACATTTTTAGGCAACATTATTCGATAATCTGCCAATTAAACTATCAAAACTCCATTTCCCACTCACACCAGATATCTCCCATGCTGCTGAGTATAACGTGAACACCAGAGATATTTCCCGCCAAAACCTCTTGCATAATGGGTACATTTGGGAGCAGTAGGGTCACCTGCGGCCCAACAAAACTAATGTTTACCAGGAAGTCATGGTTGATCTGACTTAGCTAAATGACTAATCTTTGAAACGTTTGTTAACTATATTATATAATTAATTCTATAATAGGTGTATCACTTGTTAAAAAAAAAAAACTTGTTTCTGACCCTCTTTTTCATTGTTGTTTGCAAGTTAATGAGTAATTTTTAGTAATATTTAAGTAGGTAGATGTAGTGCAGTGGCACAAAATATTGCCATGAAGGAGAGGAACCTTTTTATAAAAACGTGTGGCACCTTGACTAGCCACCATACCAGAGTACCATATGAGGAAATTTGTTTATGGTTTTTATAGGAGATATGTTCTGACGAGAGGTTTGAAAGTTGGATGTACTATTTGAGGGCGACTTAGTTACCAGTAACAAAACCTAAGTGGCACAAACCTGTAATGACAAAAAATACTATATGGATTCGGTTTTACGTCACAAACTCCCTTTTCTATTAAGGGCAAGGACGGTTGCCTTTTATACGAAGGACTTGTTTTGGCAGATGTAATTGTTACCCTGAGTGTATACCCTTACTAACCTCAGTCCGTGACGGGGCGCGAACCCTCGATGTGGAATTTGAAAAATAGCTCATGATCTTAAAATAATTGAATATTACTGCCTGAGTTGTCGTTGCTAAGTTAAATCTCAAAAGCATATACTGTACTGTAAAGAGTATTTTGGAATCTGTTTTACACATAATTGCAGAAAAGAAACTAGCAAGTAGTTTACTGCTGGTGACTCCTAGCAAAAATTGACTTTTTTTTTTTTACAGAAAGTGCGAGATCTCCATCAATTAATTCTCGCAAACAGTATTTATATATTTCACACATTACATGACCCTCTCATACCAGTAAGTAATGACTTGTCATCCAGAAACCAACTAAGATCCTTCTGAGGTGTTATTGGTAATTTTTTTTTTTAATTTTGTTGTCATGTATGAAATATTCTGGATAGATGTAATTTCATTAACAATCGTCCCTCATCTCATGCAGTTTGAACATACACGGTTGGAAAATATTAAAAAATTTAAAAACATATCCCTAAAAAATACAGTGTAACAACTAGTGTACTGTTTGTAAACACCTTTTGATTGTATAAGGTGAAATTTAAGGACAGTGCAGTAAGCTAGGCATAACTTAAATCACACAAGGAGGTTGGGAATAGGTTATATACAAAGTATAGACACATTACTTAAGGGTCATGACCGTATGCAATTTTTTACTAACACGAGGAGTGGTGAAACCGTCTGACCACATAAGATGAGTGACAGCTATTTTCACTGTGCTTAATATATTTTATATTTCTACTGACGAGTAAGTAGGCAAGCATATTTGGAACCTTTTAGTCAGTTCTTGGCCTCGTATTTATCACCTACATCTATTGATTTTATGCCTTATAATTTAACAGATGTGCTAATGCCTGCATGCAGAATCATCACCCTCAACCATGGGGTTTGCTCTTTCTGTTGAATTTGACCACATCACTGACTTTCCATAATATAACTGCAGTACATTGAACCACTTCCTGTTAGTCATCAGTAACAATATCTAACTAAATAGTATGTTGTAATGGTTATGACATCAGATTAAATAAATTATGATAATTTTTTTTTTTTTACTGCATCCTAATTATTATTCTCTCAACATGTTACTATTGTCAAGTTGCCCTTAGACCCCCCTCCCAATGTAGGCTATTATAAACACCAATCCCCTAGCCAGAAATGTATCCCCTTTGTGCACCAATAGAAACTCATTACTTTCCATTATGATGTTATGGGTGTGTGAAAAAGTTGGAGTTATCAGTGGCTAAAATGCAGTGGTCCTTCTCAATTCTGTTAACATTTTAGGAATTCAGAAATCTTCTAAATATCCTGGATGAATCACATAAATCAAATTGCTAAAGCTTGATATAAGAAATGGAAGTTTTGTTTTGTTATCGTCTTTACTTTTCCTCATTCCTGTTACTAAAGATCTATAAAGGTCTTATCCGTCCTTGCTTAAAATACTGCTTTCACTTTTGGGGTACTTCTTACACTTATATCCTTGAAAACTACAGTGAAGGACACCTTTATTTTTAAAAGAAGAGGCAAAATGTCTGAAAAAATAAAAAGCATTTTAGAGGAATAGGAATACCAGAAAAATGCATAGATATATCCACACAGTAATTTAATACCAGTGAATAGGAATATACTGACAACACTGCGAGCTCTATGCTGGTGTATGGACACATAATGTAATTCTTGGGGGTGAATAAGTTCTTAGGTGCAGGTAACTAACTGAGCACTGATATTACAGTAAAGATAAAACACTGATATTACATTAAACATGAATCACTAATATTATATTAATCTTTGCGGCTTTGACCAGTCTAATCATGCCAATTAGGACTGACTTCAAAGAAAATATATAAAAATTCATAACATTTATGAATACTGTATTAAAGTTCAAGAGCCTTAAATTGAGTCCAGAGTGTTGTGAATTATAGACAGAAAGATAGAATTAGAACTCAAAGACAGTAATGAAAGCACCAATACCCAGTGTATGAAGGACAACATCATAAGATGAAGCCAGTGAATGAGGTTAGAGCAGAAAAGGACTAATCAGACCACTTTTCATTAAAGATATATTTCCAACACATTCAGTGTTTTAATTTAACAGGGAAGAAGCCAGATACAGTATACAAACTCAGCGTGCCGATATTAAGCTGAGTATTTGAGATTTTGATTAAAATTCGTAAACTCTGCAAGAGAAATAATCAGGAAAAGCTTTCAAATTGGAGTGTATATACAGCTATAGTCAACACATTCATTATTTACAAACAGATAATTCTGTGGTCCATTAGCAAAATATATACAATTTCCTTGCAGATGTCTTTTTCTTTTATTTTTTTTTTCTTTAAGTCTGGCCTCTGAATGTTGTATAATGATCAACGCAGCATATAACCTAATACAGTGTTAAGAGAAATTTTTTGTAGTTGCAAGACGAGAGTAATATTCTGCTTGCAAATATTTTGTGACATGAACAGTCAGGTATTTATGAAAGAACATATTAAATGCAGAATTGTTATGCTTTTCAGATGGCTGCTCCAATGAGTCAAAAAGAATATTTGAAGCGATACCTTAGTAGAGAAAGTGGTGGCAGTGATGAAAAGAGAAGGAAAAAGAAAAAGAAGGGCAAAACAGCCAAAATTGAGCAAAACAGAGGGTATGTATGGTATTTCAATTTCAGCACATCATTTCGTAATATTTCTCATATCAGTATATACAAGGTAGACTTGGGACTCTAGAATTGTTTTATTATTGGTAATGCTAAGTAATTTCTCCCTGAATAATTATTTCCTCACCACAACACACCTGATTACAGAGGAGAGGATGTGCATCCCTTCTACCTCATACTAGAAAAAAAGGTGAAACATCCATTTAAAAATATATAACTTCATGTTTGCTGTTAAAGGGTATAGTTTAATGACACATGAGGCTGAAAAGGTCATAGTATGAATTATAGTAATTAAATCTTTCTCTATAATATAAACTATATAACCATTAAAAATTCCATCACTAAAATGTTATGATGAAATTAAATACGACTTGACTTAGATTTTTAAAACATACTTTATCCATTTCTAAAGGTTAAGCTAGCTTCATTAATTTTTTCCAGCCATGATGCCATATTTCCCTGTATACACCCAGTTCTTTGAATAATGCAAAGATAGGTTCTCAGAAGTACCGCGTATTTTAATTTTCACATAATTTAAGGAGTCATTTTCCATAAGAAACAATGATAATGGGCATAGCTCGTTCCACAACCGTCCATAGACACACTATACCAAAGATATAAGATAAATAAAACATATTTTATAAGTACATAACAAAACAGGAATACCAGTTGTTATTTATATTAACATGCAAATAGTGTGCAGTATAAAAGATATACAGATTTACTGTACAATAAACAAATTAATGCACTCTATTATGCAGTGGGCAACAGGCATACGCTGGGACGTGCATGGTGGCGGTGAGCAGGAGGATGCAAACTTTTTGCCGCCTCCGTATTAGCTGATGCACCCTTGCACGCTATTTCCCTGACGATATTATGTCGAAAGTTTGTTTGCTGTTTGTTCTTAATGCTTTTTTTCAATTTTCTTCATAATATATGATTGCATTAAGCAGTAGAAGAGGAGGAGGATGTGCGAGAACGAACCTCTATTGGCAAACGTTTTGCCGCTTCTGTATCGGATGATGCTTATCTCTATTCAGGCACAATATCTTACTCATAAAATATTTATTAATCACTCTATTTGGGGTTTATATAATTTTCAAGATTATAGTGTTATTAATATTCCTTGGTTCTAAACATTATTCTATCTTCTTTACATATCGACCATGCTGCACGAAATCTAAACGTAAACAAAGTCAGCTGAGAGAAAAAGAAAACTATACAATTTGTTATAAAGAAAATGTATATTGTACTGTGCATGGGAAACTTAAATGAAAAATATATATATTCTCTACACGCTATTTCCTTGATGATTTTATATCGAAAGTTTGTTTGCTGTTTGTTCTTAATGCTTTTTTAAATTTTCTTCATAATATTTGATGGCATTAAGTGGTAGAAGAGGAGGAGGATGCGGGAAAACGAACCTCTATCCACAAACGTTTTGCCACTTCTGTATCAGCTGATGCACCCTCGCATGCTATTTCCCTTACGATATTATATCAAATATTTGTTTGCTGTTTGTTCTTAATGCTTTTTTTCAATTGTTTTCATAATATTCAATCTCATTAAGCGGTATCAGCTGATGCTTATCACAATTCAGGCACAATATCTTACTCATAAAATATTTATTTACTCACTCTGTTTGCAGTTTATCTAATTTTCAAGATTATAGTGTTATTAATATTCCTTGATTCTAAACATTATTCTATCTTCTTTACATATCGACCATGCTTCATGAAATCTAAATATAAACAAAGTCAGCTGAGAGAAATAGAAAACTATACAATTCATTACAAAGAAAGTGTATATCGTACTGTGCATGGGAAACTTGAATGAAATACAGTATATGTATTCTCTACACGCTATTTCCCTGACGATATTATATCGAAAGTTTGCTTACTGTTTGTTCTTAAACCTTTTATTAAATTTTCTTTATAATGTTCGATCGCATTAAGCGGTAGAAGAGGAGGAGGATGCGGGAGAACGAACCACTATCCACAAACGTTTTGCCAGTTCCGTATCAGCTGATGCACCCTCGCACACTATTTCCCTGATGATATTATATCGAACATTTTTTTGCTGTTTGTTCTTAATGCTTTTTTAAAATTTTCTTCATAATATTCAATCGCATTATGTGGTAGAAGAGGAGGAGGATGTGGGAGAACGAACCTCTGTCTGCAAACGTTTTGCCACTTCAGTATCAGCTGATGTACCCTTGTACGCTATTTCCCTGACAATATTATATAAAAAATTTGTTTGCTATTTGTTCTTAATGCTTTTTTCCCATTATTTTCATAATATCCGAGTGCATTAAGAGGTAGAAGAGGAGGAGGATGGCGGAAAAGTGCCTCCGAGACGGACGATTATTTACTAAAATGAAAAATTTATTTCAAATTTTTTTGCATGGGCATTATTCGTGAATTTCGTATTTTTTTACTATTATTTTTTGGGGTGTTATTCCAGTTTCGCAGATTATAAACATGCGGAAAAAGCGAACAAGGTGTATATACATTTGTCCCACCGTTTGTGAAAGCACATTCTTTGCCCCAACCTATTTCCCACTTCCTTTGCACTTTAAATAATTTCTAGATTACTGTTCTGTGCTTTACCCAATGCAATTTAAATTATATGTAAACACAGTACAACAGTTGTTATAATGTGAGACAGACCAAACACAGGTTTATCAAGCATCTATTAACACATTACGAGATTAATTGTGAGATATTTCCATGAATGTCTTTGGTAAAACAATGGAAAAATCATATTGAACATAACTACAATTTTAAACATGCCAGTGTACAATATTACTAATCTCTATCTAAAAATCACATGATCAGTACCAAACGTTTCCATGTGTATTTCCTTGAATGTTTTACAAATGTAAAAACATCTTGAACATAACGAGTGTGGAGATTTGTAGCTCGCGGATTGGTCGGTGCAGCGACTGCTTCTTCCCATCTACCTCCAGACTCTGGAACTCTCTTCCTCCTGTCTTTCCTAATTGTTATGACCTTTCATCCTTCAAAAAGCAGATCTATCGTCATCTCAGAGCCTATCCCCCCATATCTCTGGGTCCCCTGTACTTTGACTGTTTTTTTCTGTCTGTCGTTTTCCTTTGTGTGCCATTACCTCATCTCTGCCTTGTCCTTATCCTTTTTCTTTTCCTTTGTTTTGGTATTATCTCGTGCCTGGGCCTTTATTGATGAGGGCAGTTTCTGCCTGTCCTGGTGTCACCCATATATATATATTTGGCTTGGCAGTACAGTGGAGGGTTGGGGCCTATGCCAGCTGGCGACCGCCCTATGGGTCCTCCTTGACTCGTTCCACCTATCCGTGGGTGGAGAATCTAAAACAAATGATAAGTCATTCTCTCTCTCTCTCTCAGTCATTCTAAATCCTTTCTTTCGTCGCATGCACACATTCATTTTTTCTCTCTCACAAAATCTCTGTTAACACTTACCTAAAGTCACAGCTCTTGTCATATATACATACACTCAGCTGGCTTTTTACGCGTTTTCAAAATACATGAAATTGGAATAGCGCCCCCGAACAATAATAGTAAAAAAATGTTAAATACGCGAAAAACGCCCGTGCAAAAAATTTGACAATTTTTTAAAATTTTAGTAAATAAGCACCTGCATTGGAGGCACTTTCCCACCTTGCTGCCATGAGCATACGTTTACATGGGAATTAAGGGGACACCCTGGGTTGAGAGGGGGAGGGGGTGAAAAGGATGATTTTCTGGCAACTTTAACCTGTGCTGGTGCCAGGTGTAAAAGGAAAGGACTCTATCTAAACTATAAATAGCAAAAAATTCCCCTTTTATATAAGTATTCATAGTAAAATAATGTCAAAAATGACGATGTTTTGACATCCTTTTGTTGTGTTGCATTTTACATCAATTCGACTTAGATAATCAGCGTTTCTGTATGATAACTTTGTCACTAGGGATGGAAGCAGGTAGTGGAGAGTGGTACGAGGTGTTGTGGTGAGCTCATCTGATTCAGTCGTTCAAGTGATATGTATCTATGCCCATTATCATTGTTTCTTATGGAAAATGACTCGTTACATTACACGTCACTTCTTAGAACCTATATTCACGTTATTCCAAGAACTGAGTGTATGTATATATATATATATGTATGTATGTATGTATGTATGTATGTATGTATGTATGTATGTATGTGATTACCTAATTGGGATTACCTAATTGTGTTTACGGGAAAGAGCCCAAAGCTCGTATCTTCCCGTCTCCTGATCGGTTCCATTTTTAGACTTAGTGATGCTTATCGTACCTGTCCTTAAAACTATGGATTGAGATAGCATTAACTACCTCCTCGCTTAGCCAATTCCAATTATCAACTACTCTTACACTGAAAAAGTATTTCCTTACACCCTGCAAAGAAGTTTTCTTACCAAGCTTCAAACTATGACCTCTAGTTCTAGAGCCAGCCATATCGAAATATCGATCCCTATCCACTCTATCATAACCATGAAGGAATTTAAAGACTGTCACCATATCCCCCCTTACTCTTCTAGCTTCGAGTGATGGCAAGTCTAATTCCCTCAGCCTCTCATCATAACCGAGATTGCGTATTTCTGGCACCAGTTTCGTGGCATGTCTTTGAACTTTTTCAAGCTTAGCTATGTGCCTTTTCAAGTGCGGATTCCAAAAGGGGGCTGCATATTCGAGTTTTGGCCTCACATAGGTTACATAAATATTTCTGAACATTTCCTTGTCCATGTGCCTGAAGGCTACCCTTACATTTGATAAGAATGCATATGCTGCCCTTACTACGCCATTTATATGTATTTCTGGAGACAAATCTGCCAGTATGTTTACTCCTAGATCTCTCTCATTTTCTGTCTCTTGAAGTTGTACTCCAGCCACCGAGTAGTCAAGCTTGGGCCTTCTTGCACTTGTACCCATTCTCATTACCTTACATTTTGAGGTATTGAATTTCATTAGCCACTTTTCTGACCACTCATGCAGATTATTTAGATCCTCCTGAAGTTCTCTACCATTGTTCTCGTTTTTTGCTTTCTTCACAATCTTTGCATCATCTGCAAACATATTCATGAATGAATTTACTGACTCTGGTAGGTCATTTACATATACAAGGAACAAAAGTGGCCCTAAAACTGAACCCTGTGGAACTCCACTACTAACTCTTCTCCATTCAGACACTGAGTGTCTTACTCTAACCCTCTGTTCCCTTCCTTCTAAGTAAGTTTTTATCCATTCCAAGACATTTCCACCTATTCTAGCCATTGATTGCAGCTTCCTAATAAGTCTCCCATGTGGAACAGTGTCAAACGCTTTCTGGAAGTCTAGGAATATGCAATCTGCCCAGCCCTCTCTTTCCTGTAAGATTTGGCTTACCTCATCATAAAATTCTAATAAGTTTGTTACTGTTGATCTTCCTTCTCTGAAGCCATGTTGCCTCACTGACAAAAAGTTGAAGGATTCCAAGTGAAGAGAGATATGTTTCCTTAGTAGTTTCTCCATAAGTTTGCAAACTATGCTGGTCAAGGAAACTGGTCTATAGTTCAGAGCCGTATCCCTCCTTCCCTTTTTGAAGATAGGTATCACATTTGCTTGTTTCCAGCATCTTGGAATCTCCCCCAACTCCAGTGACTCCTTAAATATGATACTTAGTGCCACTGATATTGTGTTTGCGCATTTTTTAAGCACATGAGGGGATATGTCATCAGGACCTGTAGCTTTATGAACATCTAAATCCATCAGCGCTTTGCATACCTCTGTGGCTGTAAGGTTGATGTTCTCTAATACCGGCCCTTGAGCTTCTATCACTGCACTCTGAGGGGGTGGGGTATTTTCTACTGTAAATACTGACTGAAACTCCTTGTTCAATTCTTTGCAGATCTCTTCGTCCGTCTCAGTGATGCTTCCATCCGCTCTCTTTAGCCTTAAAACCTGTTCTTTTACCTTCAGTTTTCCTTTGATAAAGCTGTGGAAAAGCTTGGGATTTTCTTTAGCCTTCCTGGTGATGTCCCTCTCATAATCTCTCTCTGCCTCTCTCCTTTTACTTAGGTAGTCATTTCTTGCTCTTTTGTAGGTTTGCCAGGCATTTATGTTTTTTCTCCTCCTATACCTTTTCCAGCATTTGTCTCTCCACTCCTTAGCTCTTTTACACCCATTATCGAACCATTTCTCTCTGGCATGAATTACACCTACTTTGGTGACAGGTATGCAGCAATCTACTATCTTCCCATATTTCTCACAAAAGATGTCATACATTTCTTGTACAGATTTGTTGTAAAATAAGGTTCTCCAGTCAATAACTGCAAAAAGCTCATTCATTTTGATGTAATCTCCTTTCGGATAGTTCCTCCTCATGTCCTCAGTGCCTCTACTCTCAGGAAGAATGTCTTCAATGATATACTCCATCACCAACACACAGTGGTCACTCTTTCCAATTGGTGGTTCATACTCAATATTTTCAATATCCAACACATTATCTGTGAACACTAGATCAAGTAGTGATGGCTCATCCCCACCCCTGGCTCTTGTTGGTTCCATTACATGTTGGTGTAGGAAATTCCCTTGTACACAATCTAGGAATCTTGCCCCAAATGAGTCCTCACCACTGTGTGGGTCAAGATTTATCCAATCTATCTCTTTATGATTAAAGTCTCCCATAATCAAAATCCTACATTTTTTCTCCCGTGCCATGTTAACAACTGAGTTTATGACTTCAATCGTACCTATATGACTTTCCTCATAAATTTCAAGCCTATTTTGGTTCCTTGGTGGGTTGTATACAACAGTTATTATAATGCTCTCTGACCCAGTATTTATGCGAGCAACAAGAAATTCCCTGAACTCACTTTCTATAGCCAAGTTTATTTCTTCAACTTGAATCCTCTCACTTATGAGCAGTGCTATCCCTCCACCAGTCCTCTCAGATCTTTCGACCCTTAGTATTCTGAAGCCCTTAGGAAAAACTGTGACACTGTTTATGTCCTCACTCAACTTAGTCTCTGTAATTGCTACTATATCTGCCTTACTGTTGTGAATCCTATCTTTTAATTCTACTGCCTTACCAGCTAATCCATCAGCATTTGTGTATAACAATCTTAATGAGGCCCCATCCCCTGATCTTCTGTCATTATCTTCTTTATCTCCCCTTTGTCTGGAAGTATTCTGTAACGAAAATTTTTCTTCTCTTCTTCATTTCTTTCATCATTTAACCTTCTTGCCTCTTGCAACAAGTTTTTGATCTTTCCCATCTCTTCCTGTGTTCTGTATCGGCTAATGAACACTTCTTTGCATTCTTGAAGGTCTTTTAGACTTTTTTTTTCTCAACAATATTTCCCTACATGTCTCCCCTCTCTCAAAGGTTACTTTTGTTGGTCTCGGCTTTCCTTCCCTCGAATATTTACCTAGTTGGTGTATGTTTACAATATCCTCAGGACCACATACTACTCCAAGCTTTCTTATCAGGTCTACAACGTTAGCTTTATTTTCTTCAAGTCTCCCCTGCCATGTTGGCTCCTAGGATTCACTTATGCCTGAGATTACCACTGTCTTCTCTTTATCAAGTGCCTGTCTGATGAGTGGGTTTGCCCTTTCCATCACAACGTCTTTCATTTTTTCGATTACTGTCTCTTTATAGTCAACTGTTTGTATGTTTTCCAGTGCCACCACCTTTACAGCCTCTTTTACTGCCACATTCCCCTTTAGTGCATCAGCAAAGGACGTTTTCATGGCATCATTTTCCATATTCAGCTCCTGGAACTCTTTTCT
>JAXCGZ010017584.1:12500-47500 GCA_037179515.1 Halocaridina rubra | reverse complement strand
CCAGAGTGATAATTTGCATAACTTTCTTACCGCCTTTCTTTGGGATGACTTTGCTTTCAGATCCGCAACCCTGATCAGCTAGCCCTAAATGTCACTGAGATCATAACCTCGAGAATGGAGGGATTCATTCCCTCCTCTGTCAAAACTTTCTTCACCCTAATCCTTGGCTATTCAGGCCAGGGATTGGGCATACCAGTCATATCAATCCTCTCCCTCTGATTTATCTTACTTTGCTTTTATTACAGCTAGGAATTGCTGTATGAATCAACTACAAAGCTTTAAAGTTTCCTTTCTTAGAAGAAAAGTTGATGGCCCTGACTCTTCTCTCCCAGATAAGTATTCCTGGTCCTTAATCAATAACCTGTAGCTCTGTAACTCAAGCGTTCCCCTTTTTATTTGAGCTTCTGGTTCAATAATTTGTTCTGTCACTGACAAAGCCACTCTCTTTGGCTCTCATTTTTCTGTTGACTTCTCCACAAGCGACTCCAGTGCACTGACGCTCATATTTTACCCCTTTATAACCCTATGTCCTCCCTTTTTCTCTTTCCACACAAAGTCCATAAAGTTCTTTGCTCTCTGAGGACTAACAAAGCATCCAGACCCGATGGTATCCCTGCAAGGTTCCTAAAGGAATTTCCAGATGAACTGGCTCCCGTGCTTTACATTTTTTCGCCTCATTCTCCCAACCAGTATCTATCCTTAATCTTGGACACACACTCTACTTATGCCTATACCTAACTAAGATTACCATACTATTCCTTCCAACAACTGACTAATTGCCCTAACCTCTGCTTTCAGTAAGTATATCATAATTTGCTCATTTCTCACTTCTTGAAACATCTTTAACATAAATCGCTTATATCCAATCACCAGCACAGCTTCCACAAGGCAAGATACACTGATGACCTGTCTTATCTCAGTCATGTATGGTCATCTCTGAAGAGCTATGGGGACTCTTTAATCACTGCCCTTGATAAGACAAAGGCTTTGACAGAGTGTATCACAAGGCTCTGTTGTCCAAACTTCCTGTTTATGGGTTTATCCCTTCTCTTTGTTCTCTGGTTTCTAGTTTCCTTTTGACAATTTAATATCTGTGGTTGTTGACGGCAAAACATTTACCTCCTTCTCAGTTACGAGTGTTGTTCTACAAGGCTCTATTTTTTTACCTACTCTGTTCCTTCTCTTCATCAAAGATCATCTCCAGTCCCCATCTCCCCATCTTTTCTCTCTTCTCCACGCCTTCGCCGACGACTCTTTCTTTCAGTTTACCTTTGTCTTCTCTTCACGACCTTCGTTTGGTAATTGTAATTAGATTCATATCACTCTTTTTTCAACTCTCAACACCCAAAATCTAGTTAAATTTCATGCCTCCAAAACAGTTTCTTGATATATTTTTATCTCTTTCTCCTCCTGATAGCCCTGTTGTCTTTGAAAACGACGAAATTTACCCTCTTAATTTTATTAATATAGCAGGACTTTTGATAGCTTTACCCTCTTAATTTTATTAATATAGCAGGACTTTTGATAGCTTTAAATAATCTTGGAGAAGTCACATAATCCAAAGTGTAAATATGAATCTAAAAATTTGTGAGTTCCCTTTCGTTCTCGTCAATACTTTTCCTCTTTTCAGTTACTAAAAATCTATAAAGGCTTTATCCATCCCTGATTAGCATACTGCTCTCACTTCTGGGGTGCTGCTTCCTGTAATTATCTCTTGAGAGGGTTTATTTTGAGACCATCTAACTAATTATGGACTCTTCTATCATTTGTAGTCTGGATTCTCTTTCTCTTCGCAGTAGGGTATCATCCATTTCTCTTATCTATCGTAAATACTTCCACTGCTGTTCTGGAAAACAGCAAGTTGCATCCCTCCCCTACTGATAAGGGCGCAAAACACTCACCAAGCAGCCTAATCTCACAAGTACTGCGTGGAGATTTGTAGCTCACGGATTGATCGGCATAGTGATGCATCTTTCCTTTTACCTCCAGACTCTGGAACTCTCTTCCTCCTTTTGTCTGCCTTAACTCTCATGATATTTCTTCCTTCAAAAAGTTGATCTGTCGTTATCTCAGTCCCAATCCTGCCATTTTTCTAAGTCTTCATTACTTAGCCTACTCTTCATCCTATCCATTTCCTGTTGTTTATTATTTTCTTATTTCTGCCTTGTCCTTAAGCTGCTAGGTCTTTTTTTGGCAATTTTGTTGCCTGTCCCGGTGTAACATTCATTATATATATATATATATATATATATATATATATATATATATATATATATATATATATATATATATATATATATATATATATATATATATATATATATATATATATATATATATATATATATATATATATATATATATATATATTTATATATATGAATCATTTTTACTCCGACCGGGACTTGAACCTAGGACATATAATTACTAAGCCAAGGCACTACCAACTACAACACAGAAGGTCTAGTTGGTAGCGCCTTGGATTAGTAATTATATGTCCTAGGTTCAAGTCCCGGTCGGAGTAAAAAGATTCATGTTTTCACATATGGTAATGTGCTTATTTGATTATATTCAAATATATATATATATATATATATATATATATATATATATATATATATATATATATATATATATATATATATATAGATAGAGAGAGAGAGAGAGAGAGAGAGAGAGAGAGAGAGAGAGAGAGAGAGAGAGAGAGAGAGAGAGAGAGAGAGAGAGAGAGAGAGAGAGAGAGAGAGAGTTAAATTAAATTATATTAAATTACTTTATTTCCAATAATTACATTGGTTATTCTCATTACAATATGTACAAAATAGAGAATGAATATAATATAAGTCTGAAATAAAAATACAAATCTGTAACTTTGAAGTCTCTTACATTACTTATTAAAAAACAAGAAAACAGTTATGTATAACAGAATAAAATCCTAAATCCATCATCTAAAAGTCAAAAAAGTATAAAAGCACATCCAAAATCCTAAAATCATACTTATATACATAATAAGAAAAGATATAAAATAAGCGTTACAGAAATAAAATACTAAAAGGTTAGAATATTATAACTCTCTTATGGATAAAAATACAAAGCAACACAAATCAAACTTTAAAATATAGTTAAAATGCAAATTACGAGAAAACACATCTTAGAAAATACATCTTAAAAAGTATCTACATAAAAGGTATGAGTTATGAAATATTTCATATGTTAAGCATCAGTAAAAGCATGTCATTCTTTTTTTTAAATATATTTCTTCAGATTACTTTTAAAAGAATACACAGAAGGCGAGTCTCTAACAGCGATTGGGAGGCTATTCCAAAATTGTGGGCCTCTAGTAGCAATTTCTCTCGACCCCAAATTCGTGTGTGCTCTTTTTACAACCAAATTATTAGACTGTCTAGTAGTCACACCAGTTGCTGAGTTTACTGTGTCAAAGTCATATAACCATCCAGGCAGATAGCCTCTTACAACCTTAAAAACCAAACTACAGACATCATATTTACATTTATCATTTATTTTTAGCCACCCAAGTTCTGATAAAAAGGGGGAGATATGTTCGTATTTTCGAACAGTACCAATAGCAACTCGGGCTGCAAAATTCTGTAATTTCTGGACTTTATTAAGTTGTGTTTTACTCGTAGAGCCCCATATCACAAAACAATAATTTATAATACTTAAAGCCAGTGATTGCACCACAATTATACGTGTCTCGGTTTCAAAGGAATCTTTCACTCTATTTAATTGAATAAGTGTCCCCATAACCTTTCTATATATTTCATCTATATGGGTTTCAAAGGACATAAATCTATCAAAATACACTCCTAGATTTTTTACACTTTTCATTGGTTTGATTATATTCCCATTAAAATTTATACTAACGTCTTCTATCTCCGTTATGTACTGGCGAGATCCAATAAAGATACACTGGGTTTTCTTCTCATTCAATAGGAGTCCATTTCTTTGAAAGTACAATTTAGCTCTGCTTAATATATATTTAGCTTTTTGAATTAATGTTCCTAGATCGTTGATGTCTCCTTCAATTAAAATTTGTGTATCATCTGCATACTGTACAACAAAGCAGTTTGGTAAATATTTCGTCAAGTCATTAATATACATAGTAAATAAAATTGGACCAAGAACTGATCCTTGAGGAACACCAAATGTAATATTTCTTGGGGATGATGCTATATTACCGATTTCGACAGACTGGTATCGATTAGTTAAATAATCTTGGAACCAGCATGGATCTATATTTAGCAACTGATATTTTTCTATTAGAATATTATGATTTACACTATCAAAAGCTTTTGACAGATCTAGAAGTAAAAGCAAAGATATTTCTTTATTATCAATGTTTTTATATATTCGATCAGATATTTTCAATAGTGCTGTTTGTGTCGATAGCTTTGGTTTAAAGACATGCTGACTCTCAGAAAGGAGATTATATATTTCTAGGTATTGTGTCAGTTGATTAGCAACAATCTTTTCCAAGACTTTGGACAGAACTGGAAGCAAAGAAATGGGTCTATAATTAGTAATCTCATCTTCATCTCCTCCTTTGAAAGCAGGAATAGCATAAGGGGTTTTCCATAATTCTGGATAAGAGTATGTAACAATAGATGTATTAACAATAACACAAAGATAGTACGCTATAATAAATAATGCATCTCTTATAAAACGAAGTGAGATACCATCAAACCCACATGCACTGGATTCTTTTAAACTTTTTATTGTCAATATCACTGTCTCACAATCGACTGGAGATAGTTTGAACTGAAGTAATCCATCCTGATTATCATTATTATTATTATTATTATTATTATTATTATTATTATTATTATTATTATTATTATTATTATTATTATTATTATTATTATTATTATTTTTATTATTATTATTATTATTACCATTATTAATATTATTATTGTTGTTATTATTGTTATCATTATCATTGTCATTATTATTATTATCATTATTACTACTATCATCATCATCATCATCATTATTATTATTATCACTATCACCACTATTACCATTATTATTATCATTATCATTATTATTATTATTATTATTACCATCATTATCATCATTCCCATAATCACAATTATTATTATTATTATTATTATTATTATTATTATTATTATTATTATTATTATTATTATTATTATTATTATTATTATTATTATTATTAATACCTTCTTGATATGCATCAGGATGAATATTATAATTTTCTTTAAGTTCATTTTGAGTTTTGTCATAAGTTATTTTTCCAACATCCGCAAAAAATTCATTAAAATTCTCTGCTTTCATCATTACGTCCTCTTTAGTTTCAGATATCAGCAAATTATTATTATTATCAGTAAACAGCATCTTTTTGGCAATTTTCCAGGAGGCTGAAATGTCATGTTTATTACTTTTGAATTCATTTTTATAATACATTTTTTCTATTATTATCAATAGTATGTTTTACTTTCTTCTTTTGTTCTTTATAATTTTCTCTTAGTACTATATTATATTTATTAAGTTTGAGGTTCCTCTGTAACTCATCTCTCTCTCTCATAGAAGCTTTTATTTCCTCCGATATCCAAGGAGCTGGTGGACGTACTATTTCCCTTGTTACTATCGGTGCACTAATATCTATACATTTTGTCATAACTTCATGAGAGAGAGAGAGAGAGAGAGAGAGAGAGAGAGAGAGAGAGAGAGAGAGAGAGAGAGAGAGAGAGAGAGAGAGAGAGAGAGAGAGAGAGAGAGAGAGAGAGAGAGTTATGATAGTAGTTTTTGCTATATACCTCATGATTCTTGATTACCAATATACTAAGCTTAATTAAACTATTTTTACTACAATATATCCCTGACACGATAATACAACTGATTCAAAGACCATTCGAAGATAATGGAAACACCTAAAGCAGATTGAGGATTAGAAGAGAAGTAAATGAAATAAGCATATACACGCACGAACAGAATAACAAATAATTTTATGTTTGTGTGTTTGCATATACATTACTCAGAAAAAAAAACCCGCTTCCAACATGCATTATCGAGAGGAAATAGATGTGAAATGGAGAGGTTGTAAGGATAGAGGGTTATGTATTTGTCCCATAACGCAATAGAACATCCCTCGATGACGTGACAGAAAAGGGAAGACCAATGCGACTTTAAAAACAGCAGGTGCGCTTAACAAAAGACAATGATCACACACACCAAATATAAACACATGACATCCAACACCGTGCGCCACCTAATTCTCTGTGCAATATTGTCCTCTTGAAGCAGAGGTGCGGGGGTGTTTAATGTCCACAGTGACACTCGAGACACCAAAAATATAGCTTTTATTTGGCAACTCCACTGAGGTCAAATCCTCATAAGACAATAAAGGATTTTACTCTTCATTTTTTTTTTTCAGCAGCTACATGTTTCCAGACCTAGGAAATAAGAGTATATCTTGCATTCATACTTTCATTCAGAATGGAAGATATTTATTCGTGTGTATATATATATATATATATATATATATATATATATATATATATATATATATATATATATATATATATATATATATATATATATATATATATATATATATATATATATATATATATATATATATATATATATATATATATATATATATATGTGTGTGTGTGTGTGTGTGTGTGTGTGTGTGTGTGTGTGTGTGTGTGTGTGTGTGTGTGTGTGTGTGTGTGTGTGTGTGTGTGTGTATAAAGCACTTTCGCACCACATTCCCTCCTTGAGCAAGTTCTTGTGTTCTGCTATCTGATAATATTGTCTTGCATCGATATAATCTCTATTGTTGTGTTTCCTTGCCGCTTTATCCCAACAATCTACATATCCTAAAGCTAGCAATAAATACCATATAAATGGTTTGAAATTGGAATGTGCCGTTTCACGATTAGAGTGAGTCCACAACAGTGACCTGGTAATAGTACAAGTAGGATTAGTTTAAGGCTACAGCTCTCTTTATTAAAGTCAGTAACTCATGATGGAAAATCCTTGTGCATATGCAGTCATATCTTTCCACTTTAGTAATGCCACGAAAATATAGATTATATGAATTTTATATAGAGAACTTGTAATATCTTTCGGCATATGGAAGAAAACTGTTTTACATTTTTCATTCGGTCTATTTCAAAAGACTGAAACTTCAACTAATTTTGATAATTGCACACTTCGATGACTAGAGGTTTCCAAACGTTATTTATAGAATAAAACCAAATTGAGGAAAGCATGTTGTCTGATACTAATTACTATCATCAAATCTCTGAAGTTCGCACTAAAGAAAACAATTCTGCTTTCACATCCACTGGGTAGACATATTAATCACATACATCTCAATAACTCTCATTTCATCATTAAGTATATACTCATATCAATGATGTATTTGACAGTGATGGTTCTAGCTCAATCATAATGACCTCCTTCAAAAAGAAAACGAATCATGCCTGATGTTAATTTTGTTCAGTAAAAAAAAATCACGCCTAAAATAATCCTAGATCAGTGTCTTTAACTAATATTAACTTTTGGACATGTAAACTCGCTTGCCAAATGTCAAGTGTATATATAGACTCGGCGTTTTTGTTACGTTTTCACCTGTCTTTAAGGTGCAGTGCCTCGGACCAAAAATAAATAGCAATCACTCTACAAAAACGAGTTATGTCAACCACTTAAAACCAATTTACTTCGAAATTTAACACTATATCACCAAAGTTTTCTTATGGAATATATACCGTCTAGTTCTCACCCACTCCTCAAGTTGGTTCGAAAAGTTTTTCTTCCTCAGAATCACTTCCGACTATGAATAAGGGGATAGTGGCATCCCTCGCCTAGCAGTTCCTCTAGGCTCAACATGTAAGGAGAGTTCAGCCATCTACAGAGAGAAAAATTGTCGTCTTTTAGTCATATCTGTTCCCCTCTCTAATCCCTAATTTTAATATATGAATAATTTAAATAGCATAATATAACATTATATTTTTCTCTTAGAAATTCAACTATATTATCACCTCTTTTATCATATTTAATACATTTGAATGGGAATACACAGTGAGAATTGAAGTTCGTTTATTTTATCTTTCATTACTGCAGTCATATATCTTTAACAGTATATAAGAAATATATATGTGCAGCGTCAGTCGAAAGCCACTTACGAAGATATGAGTTTACACACTTAACATTTCTCTTCCATGGGACGAAATAAAGCTTTAAGTAACTAACACGCATAAACGCATCAAGAAACACCTAAATTCTAACTCAGTTTTAGGAGAAAATCAAAAGATATGAAGCCTTAACTTTATGAGCCAATGGAATCGCCGATAAAATAGAAAAAAAATATAACAGTTGACCAACTATTACATTTGACAATAAAAGCCCTGATGATTGAATTTTTTAGGGAGTGGGGAGTTTTGTCAAAATCCTTGAAAGGAAATAAAGTCTAACCTGAGTGGCAGAAAGATAAAAAAAAAATAAATAAATAAGAATTTACTTTTTATTTTTTCATCTCTCTTTGAGATTTGATAACTTTTGATAAAGTTTCGAGTTATACGTACGAAGATAAATATTTGTGGAATAAACACTTCCTAAAGGAGTTTTTAAGAATTTCTCATTTAGGCATTCTTATCACTATTATTATTATTATTATTATTATTATTATTATTATTATTATTATTATTATTATTATTATTATTATTATTATTATTATTATTATTATTCAATGGATAACATATATAATGTTAATCGACTATGGAAAACATACTGCATGCTTACCATCGATTAGGATTAAGGAGCCAAACCCTACTGCTTAGGTGCGAGCGTTTTTTTTTTTTTCCAAAGACAAGAAACAGAATGATTTTGAAATTCCGAAAGGACACTAAAATTATCATGGAATTTGGTAAATAAATTGCTTTACTATAGAAAAACATGAAATACATAAAAAAATCTAATAAGTAATATATGGACATATCAAAGAGGTTGCAAAATTTGCCTTTTTGGAAGCTTATACTCATATCTATAAATCTATTAAAGCTGCAAATAGAGTATACACAAATTTACCTCTGCAAATATTACCTACAAATAATATGGGATAGATTTGATGTTTGAAATTTGAATGAAAGACTAACCTTACAAATAGTTTTCTTTCATGTTAAGTAATTTGTGCGAAAATCTCATAATAAGAAACAAATTGAAATTATGATCATTACAATATACCAGAGATATGCAGATAATTTCTTCAGGGGGTACCTGAGCTTAAATCCACAGTGGTTTGAGGAAATACATTCTCAACTTCTTATATCACCGATTCTTAAATTTATCTTTATACAAAGGCCGTAATCCTAAATTCAAGGGGAATGGCAGAGTCAAAGCACATTCCTCACTCATCATGGGATGACAATACTAAGGTGGGAAATTCTAGTCACTTCATCCTTCAATTTAGTCGACTCTTACAACCCGAAGAGGCACATGGAAGCGGTGTTTTCTCCTCGTCCTAGGAGTAAGAAGACGAACTTACACAGTATGAGGAAACGAATGAGATAAGGGAAGAACATGGATCTCACTTAGATATAACCCATCCATCATCATTAATAGGAAGACGAAAAATGCAGAGTAAGCGCAAAAGAGAAAGCAGTATGAGGGGCAGAGGACACTCAACTCGTTACTTGAAAGAACCCACATGACCCACTAGCTCTTATATACCAAGTGAAATGGAACTGACACATGCAATCTATAACAAACGTGCTCTCCAATGGAGTGAATAAATATTGATACCAAATGGAATTTAAATTTCATGATATTAATAATTACCAGAACTTGATTGGCAAAGTAAATATTGCAGTAATGAGAGTGAGCTGAGGGTTAGATAACAGGTAATAATGAAAATAGAATCAAAATATACAACACTTTTCATATAAATCAGTAGAAAACTGTACTACCCAGTTTACTTAAACACAACACCATGCTATTTTTATGAGCCCTGAGAAACAAAGTTTATACCTTTAAAGAAGGAAGATAATATTCATAGTACATTGAATTTTTTTCCGCTCTCCTTCCCAAACAGTGAGTAAAGAATTGGGGAACAGCAAATGAAACGTCTCTTTAATAGTAATGGCAAAGATTTTATAGTTATAGGAGCTGGCAGTAATTTATACTAAAGCATATTATAACACAAATATTCTTTGCTTCTAGTACTTTATTGTAATAAAGTCTCTCGAGATAAATGAAAGAAATAAGATTATATGGTTCATATGAAATATTTTGAAACCCCACCAATATGATTTGTCAGGGAAAATTTGAGAGAAAATTTGATTTTAAGCTAAAGTGATGAAGTTCCATCTCATAGAGT
This sequence comes from Halocaridina rubra, assembly GCA_037179515.1. Lineage (NCBI taxonomy): Eukaryota > Metazoa > Arthropoda > Malacostraca > Decapoda > Atyidae > Halocaridina > Halocaridina rubra. Next base: position 37,134 of record JAXCGZ010017584.1, on the reverse strand, counting down.
CCCGCAGAACCAGACGAAAAGGCGATGACTTTTATCCGAAAAGAAAAAAAAAATAGTGACAGCTACATGCTTAAGCATTACTAACAACTAATAAGGAATAAGCAGGAAATGTATAATGCTCTATGAATCTTGTTAATGCTCAAATATTCCATAATAGGCTATTTGTCTATTTTTATTATTTATATTAGAAAAAAGTATTGAGCGGGGTTTATCTTTTACTCTTCAGTATTTCCTTTCCATCAAGGAACTGGATGGATTTTATCTGAATGAGGCGTTCAGCGCCCTTTACCACCCTTGGTCACTTCCCTTAGTTAATCTCTTACCATTCAAATCGTTCTTTCTTCCTCTTGAGTGGGGGAATAATAATACCACCTTTGAATTTTCCCACACCAAGAAAGTAGACTAAATAAGCAGAGAACTGGAACTGGAATTACTACTATGTGTTTTCCTCCTGTGATGTGTTAAGGCACACGGGGAATTCTGATAGGAGGACCCAAGCCAGATCCCTGGTAACTTCATCTCTGAATGTCTTTGGTTGTGGCATGAGTGAGAGTAAGCATGAGGAGATTGGTAATATGTTGGTGAGAAGAAGAATGGATGTGTTAGCACTGAGTGAAACAAAGTTGAACAGGAGAGGTGAGCTTCATTTTGGGAATTTGGTAAGTAGGTGGAGGTCGACGAAAAGAAGAAGTGGCCCTGTTGGTATGTGAGGAGATAAACAAGTGCGTAAGTGAGTGGAAAAAAATTTCAACAAGGAATATATGGGTAAATATGATAGTACGATGCGAAGTTTGGGCGTTGTGAGTGTGTATGGTCCTGATAGTGAGAGAAGTGAGGGGGAAAGCAAAATGTTTTGGAATAATTAGAAGGAGCGTGCGGAGAGCTTGAGAATATGAAAGTGGTGCTGATGGGAGATTTATATATGAGAGTAGGAATGAGCCAATGATTGGTACAATTGGTAAGTATGGTGTACCTGGTAAATATGACAGTGGAAAGAATGTCATGAAAATGTGTAGTGAGAGAGTTATGATGTTGCTCATGCTATGTGCAAAAAATATCTGCATAATTATACATAGATCAGAGTATATACAGTAGTTGATAGAGGATTAATAGATTATGCAGTGGTGGACTAGAGGGTGGGTGTAAGAGTATAGGAAGTGAATGTGTTGAGAGGAGCTAGTGGTGGAATGTCTGATCATTATTTGGTGGAAAGCAGACTAAGAGTGGAAGCAAGATGGAGAAAGAGAAGATAAGAGAGGGGATGAGATGAGCTAAAAGTGAATGAGCTTAATAAGAATAAGTAAGAATGTGAATATAAAGGTATTATCGGAAGTGGAAGAAGAATGGAAGTGTGTTAAGAAGGATATTCTGAAGCGTGCAGATGTAGTGGGTGTATAATGAGACAAAGGTGAGTTTGAAAAGGCATGATCATTTCAAGAAACAGCTAAAGTGTGGAAGATAATAAAGAGGCAGTAATTAAGGTTGTGGGACAGGCGTGGAAAATGTCAATGGTCATTGAGAAGAATGATAGGGAAATTAAAAGAGAGCAGTTACAAGTGGCACTGAAAGCAATGAAAGGAGTAAAGTATTTGGGTTAGATTGATTTTATGGAGAATATTAGTCAAAAGGCGGAGAGAAAGTAACGGAATGGATGGTGAGCTTGTTGATTATACGTTTCAGGAAAGGAAGTCCCAGCTGTTGGAGGAGTTCTTGCTTAGTTAAATTTTATAAAAGGACAGGAGATAAGTATCTATGTAGTAGTTATAGAGGAATTAGTTTGCTATGTGTAGTTGGTAAGGTCCATGGAAGAGGGTTTATTGAGAGAGCTAGGTAAAGAACCCACAAAATGACCAAGGAAGAAAATTGTGGGTTCAGGAGAGAAAGAGCGTGCGATGATCAAGTACTTTTGGTAGGATGTGTGTGAAAAGTTCCTGGACAAAGGTAAGGACGAGTTTTTGGGTTTTATGGACTTGGAGAAAGCGCATGACAGGGTTGCTAGAGTGGTGCTGCAGAGTGTATTGCAATAGAATGGAAGTATTGCAATAATAAGTAGCTTGTTGAATCCTGTCATGAGTTTTAACATGAAAAGTAGGGCGTGTGACAGAGTTGGATATGGTCAGAGTAACTGGCTTGAGGTGACTGAGGGGTTATGTCAAGATAGTGTAATCTCACCAAAGTTTTTCAATATCTACCTATTTATTTATACACACACACACACACACACACACACACACACACACACACACACACACACACACACACACACACACACACACACATGAGTGGTCAGAAAAGTGGCTAATGAAATTCAATACCTCAAAATGTAAGGTAATGAGAATGGGTACAAGTGCAAGAAGGCCCAAGCTTGACTACTCGGTGGCTGGAGTACAACTTCAGGAGACAGAAAATGAGAGAGATCTAGGAGTAAACATATTGGCAGATTTGTCTCCAGAAATACATATAAATGGCGTAGTAAGGGCAGCATATGCATTCTTATCAAATGTAAGGGTAGCCTTCAGGCACATGGACAAGGAAATGTTCAGAAATATTTATGTAACCTATGTGAGGCCAAAACTCGAATATGCAGCCCCCTTTTGGAATCCGCACTTGAAAAAGCACATAGCTAAGCTTGAAAAAGTTCAAAGACATGCCACGAAACTGGTGCCAGAAATACGCAATCTCGGTTATGATGAGAGGCTGAGGGAATTAGACTTGCCATCACTCGAAGCTAGAAGAGTAAGGGGGGATATGGTGACAGTCTTTAAATTCCTTCATGGTTATGATAGAGTGGATAGGGATCGATATTTCGATATGGCTGGCTCTAGAACTAGAGGTCATAGTTTGAAGCTTCGGAAGAAAACTTGTTTGCAGGATGTAAGGAAATACTTTTTCAGTGTAAGAGTAGTTGATAATTGGAATTCGCTAAGCGAGGAGGTAGTTAATGCTACCTCAATCCATAGTTTTAAGGACAGGTATGATAAGTATCACTAAGTCTAAAAATGGAACCGATCAGGAAACGGGAAGATACGAGCTTTGGGCTCTTTCCCGTAAACACAATTAGGTAATCACAATTAGGTAATCACACACACACACTCACAAGCACGCACACACACACACACACACACACACACACACACACACACACACACACACACACACACACACACACGCACGCACGCACGCACACACACACACACACACACACACACACACACACACACACACACACACACACACACACACACACACACACACACACACACACACACACACATATATATATATATATATATATATATATATATATATATATATATATATATATATATATATATATATATATATATATATATATATATATGGACGGAATGATAAGGGAAGTAAATGACATAGTGCTAGGCTGAGGACTGCAAGTGATTGTGAGAATGGAGGGTTGTGAAAAATGAACCAGTTGCTATTTGAATATGACACAGCATTAGTGATTCTATGGAGGAAGTGAAGCATTTGGTGACTGAGATTTTATGGGTGTGTATGAGAGAAGGACCCTGGGGGTGAATTTTGATAAAAGCAAAGTCAAGAGATCCACGAAAAGGGTTAATATTGGTAGACTGAATATGCGAGTAAATGGGAAGATGCAAGAGGCAGTTAAGACTTATAAGTATCTGGGGTAGTATGTGGCAGTGAATGGATAAGTGGATGTGGAGGTAAGTCATAGAGTGAATGAAGCCAGTAAATGTATAGGTGGGATGAAAAATGTGATGAGATATAGATATTTGGGAACAAATGCAATCAGAAGGATATATGATGGAATGATTGTGCCTATGGCAGTGTATGGAGCAGGGATTTGGAATACATGATAGGATGAAAAGAATAAGTTGCATGTAATGGAGATGAAGTGTTTGAGAAGTATGATAGGTGTAACTAAAATACAAAGAGTGAGAACAGAGTAGGTGAGACAGAGAATGGTTGTTGAGAGAAAGCTATTGGAAAGGTTAAATTAGAAAGTGTTGAGATGGTTTGGATATAAGGAAAGACTGAACGATGAACAAATATCATAGAGTGTGAAGAACAGAAGTAAACTGAGTAAGGCCGAAAAGATCTAAAGTAAGATGGACGGATGCACAAGGTATGTCAGTGCAGCAGGGAAGAGAGTGCAAGAGATAAAAATGAGAGGAGAAAGAATGTGAATAAGTGACGCGAGCCAAAGGGATTTCTTGCACCAGCTAGCAAAGTAAACTGGGATGGGTGGATGCGGAGATGAGATGAAATGGAGTATGTAAATCAGAAGGGCTGCTCAGGCCTCACGGTAAAAGATCCTTGCCCACTTACCCTCTTGGTAACCCAAGCAGAGTGGTGGGCCAAATAGTGTCACCTCTTTATTCCAAAATAGATAAGAGGAGTTACTTAATTATAATACCTTCTGCAAAATATCTACTTTGACTTGCCCACCCTGCGACATGGGAAAATGCAGCCACTGTGTATTTTAGTATATATGTGTGAATGCATTTATGCATATATTATTATGATTATTATATTATTATTATTATTATTATTATTATTATTATTATTATTATTATTATTATTATTATTATTATTATTATTATTATTATTATTATTATTATTAATTAATAAATATTGGAAGCAGTTTCAGAGTTTAGTGTGAATACATGTTCTCTTTTTCTTTCTAAAAAAAACAAACTATGTATTAAGCTTTAAACTATATTAACATACTTGTGCAAAACCTATCTCCAGAGCGACATTTCTTTTTTCTTACCAATGAGTGTTCTTATTTTGCTTTGCTAGCATATTTGTCACTCTGTCTTTCTTAGGTGTTCATTAGTGTCTCCCCTTTTCTTACGCTCCATTCATTTTATCCCTCTTGCTAATTTACATAATGACATCTCAGGGTCTGATTCGACTAGCTAAAACTTGGACGGCAGTACAATGTCTCTTTTAACAAAATAAACTCTTTACAGAGAAATTTTACATCATTGCCCTTATGCTAAATAAACTACATTCAATCTTCAACACATTGGTTTCAAAGAACGCTCATTATTTTCAAGATTCCGTCACAACTGACAATTATTTAAGGTTCGGTTATATTCATTTTTGCAATCACGGCTTAATATTGAAAGTAGAGTCCGAAGAGAATGTGGCTGATGATGTACAAAGGGTACAGATAATAACTACAGTTGACGTAAAACTATAGTTTTCATACCAAAGTATCGCTAGTGTTAAATAAACAGATTTATTAAAATTGTAGTACATGAAAGATACTGAATATATAAAGGAGTTGAAAGAGTGAAAACTTCCCAACTTTTACCCTTTCGCGCAGTAAAAGACAAATAACAGGGAGCGGGTTGACCACAATTAAACGAAGTCATTTTCTTGTCATAAAAGAAAGTACTATAAACGATACAATATATATATATATATATATATATATATATATATATATATATATATATATATATATATATATATATATATATATATATATATATATATATATATATATATATATATATATATATATATATATGAATCATTTTTTTTACCCCGACCGGGACTCGAACCTAGGACTTATGATTACTAGGTCAAGGCGCTATATATATATATATATATATATATATATATATATATATATATATATATATATATATATATATATATATATATATATATATATATATATATATATATATATATATATATATATATATATATATATATATATATATATATAAGTGCTCATCAAGCTTCATAAAAATGGGCATCTTACTTGACATATATATATATATATATATATATATATATATATATATATATATATATATATATATATATATATATATATATATATATATATATATATATATATATATATATATATATATATATATATATATATATATATATATATATATATATATATATATATATATATATATATATATATATATATATATATATATATAAGTGCTCATCAAGCTTCATAAAAATGGGCATCTTACTTGACATATATATATATATATATATATATATATATATATATATATATATATATATATATATATATATATATATATATATATATATATATATATATATATATATATATATATATATATATATATATATATATATAAGTGCTCATCAAGCTTCATAAAAATGGGTATCTTACTTGATATATATATATATATATATATATATATATATATATATATATATATATATATATATATATATATATATATATATATATATGAAATAAATATATTTGTGTGTGTGGGTGTGGGTTTGAAACGTTAATAAAGTAGAAGAGGTATTACTTATGTAGTAAGTTGGCCCATGGCATCAACCGCCCGTTACAATACTACTGATGAAAGTCTTTAGGACTTAAATATGACTTTCCATGACACTTCAGTGTTTGTTAAGTCTTCCTCCAATTACGGTTCTTTTTCTATGCCTATATCTGCACCGAATATTCTTGGTTATTCGTTACACATTTTTTTATTATTCCTTCACATCTAACAAGTCACAGCACATTTCATCTCTGTTTCTATTTACTTTATGTTTTCTTCGTGCCCAGTTTCGATGAGGGCAATATTATTCTTATTTTTTTCGTCTTGGTGTCATGTTCGTAAAAAAAAAAAGGAGATAAATTTCACTAATTAGAATTCACAGAAATCCAATAGCAATACATGTTCAGCATAAATATTTATATTAACCTCAGATATGAAACAGGAGAAATACCTTAATACCATGCAAGATCTCAGAAGCAACAATAACAATCCATATTACAAGTGGCAGTTAACAGTAATAGCAACAGTACTACAAACATCAACACAGCATATCAACCAGTACTGCCAAGGTCAATAGGTACAATAACAATCAGTATTACTAATGTCAACAAGCACATCTAGGGAAAGTGGCGAAAGAACTTCCAGGAACTGCAATAATCCCCTCTATCGGATATCAATTGGTGACGATGAATAATTACTACCAATATTATTACCAGGCAAATATGCACGCACATGGAACATTTTTGTCGACAAATACTGCTTTTTCATAAATCACGGTTTTCATATCAAAGGAACGCTAGTGGTAAATACACAGATTCATTAAAATTTTAGTACATTTATGCTTAGTAGGTTGGCCATGGTACAGCCGCCCATTGCAAGACTATCACTGAAGGTATTACGGATTCAACTAGGACTGCTCCAAACAGCTGCAGGATAAGTCTTCCTTCAGGACGGTTCTTTCCTTATGCCTACATCTACACCAAATATTGCTATATTTATGGAAGGTCCACAGCTTATGGTCTCCCGTACCCGGCATAGAGGGGCGCTAAGAATCTCCAGGGATCTTGTTGACTCCACTAATGGCTAGAGGGTAGACACACCTAGTGAGAGTAATGGTTCTGCCCTTAACCTTGCACCCCCTAATAGAACTGCTTCCTCCTCTCTTAACTATTCTAACATTCGTGGCCTGAACTCTAATAATTCATCTGTGAAACAGCACTTAGGTATTTCCCTCCCTAACCTCCTCCTCCTATCTGAAACCGAGCTGTCTAACCATCCCTCCACTGAGCCATTTCAAATCTCTCACTATAACCTATGTTCTCGTTTTTGTTCCAAAGGTTGGGTCTTTGCCTGCTGCAATACTTACACTCCTACTGCAAGGCTCATGGACCTTGAGTCTCCTGACTTTGATGTTGTCTGGCTAAAAATCTATCTCCACTACCACAATATTCCTTTGCTTCTGCTACTGTTCTCCAAACTCCACTGCCTTTGTGTCATTCTTTGAATATCTGTCCTCTTGCCATGAGTCCTTGCTATCTTCACACCCACATGCTGAAGTTCTCTATATTGGAGACTTAAATGTACACCACAGTGAGTGGCTTAATTCCTCTCACACTGATGTTGGAGGAAGCGAGGCCCTTGCTCTCTCATGATCTGGAGCAAACTATCAAACATCATACTTGTGTTCCCGATCGACACAAAATACAGGCAAAGTTCTTGACCTGTTTCTTACTTCTAACCCATCAAACTACTCTTATTTTGTGCTTTCCCCTATTAGTAAATCTGACCACTCTGTGATCTCAATTTCTTCCATTTTTGCTCCCCCTCTACCAATCCTTGGGATAACTACTGCTTTCGATCCCGCAACCCTGATCAGGTAGCCCTAAAAGTTACCGCTCATAACCTCGGGAATGGAGGCATACATCCCCTCCTCTACAAAAACTTTTCTCCCTCTAGAGCTTGGTTTGATTGTGCCTGCTCAGTGGCTATTCAAGCCAGGAATTTGGCACAAAAGTCTTACCAAGATTCACCTTCAGATTTAAATTGCTCTGCTTTTTTGTTGCTAGGAATTGCTGTAATGTTCAGATTCGTAGGTCTGAGGCTTCTTTTATAAGAAGAAAAGTTGAAGACTCTAACTCCTCTCCCACAGCCAAATGTTTCTGGTCCTTAGCCAAAACCCTCTCCATGAACTTCTGTAACTCAATCTTTCCCCCCTCTCATTCGTTCTGATGGTTCTATAGCTTACTCTCCCACTGACAAAGCCACTCTCTTTGGCTCTCGTTTTTCTGCCAAATCTTTTGCAAACGATTCCAGCACACCTGTCCCTCAATCTTTACCCCTCTCTAACCCTATGCTTCCCTTAAAGTTTTTTCACGCAAGGTTCATAAGGTTCTTTGCTCACTAAAGATGAACAAGGTATCTGGTCCTAATGGTATCCCTGCAAGGTTCCTTAAGTAGTTTGCAGATGAACTGGCTCCCGTGCTTTGCTGTCTTTTTCGCCTCAATCTGTCAACCAGTATGTATCCTTCATCTTGGATGCATGCTCTAGTTCAACCTGTTCCTAAGAAGGGTGACCGCTCTATTCCTTCAAACTACCGACCAATTGCCCAAACCTCTTCCCTTGCAAAAGTTTTTGAAACTTTGCTTAATGCTCACTTCTTAAAATGCCTTGAATCCAACTCACTCATCTCTGATCACCTGCACAGCTTCCGCAAGGCAAGATCTACTGGTTACCCCCTGTCTTATCTTACTCATATATGGTCACATTCTCTGAGGAACCAGAGAAGGCTTTTGACATAGTTTGGCACAAGGTTCTTTTGGTCGAACTCTCTGCCTATGGATTTACCCCTTCTCTCTGTTTTCTGATATCCAATTTTCTTTCTGACCATGTTATATTTGTAAATGTTGATAGTGCATCATCTAGCCCATTCCCTGTTAACAGTAGTGTTCTACAGGTCTCTGTTCTTTCACCTACTCTGTTCCTTCTCTCCATCAATGATCTTCCACAGTCCCCATCTTCCTCTCTTCTTTACACCTTTACTGGCGATTCTACCCTTCACTTTTCCTCTGCCTTTTCTTCACAACTTTCATCTGCAACTCTTCATCAGTCTTGTATCACTCTTTCTTTTACTTTCAACTCTGATTTGCAGAGGGTATCTGAGTGGGGCACCCAAAATTTAGTTAAATTTAATTCCTCCAAGACACAGTTTCTGGCTATCTCTTTATTTTCTTCTCCTCCTGATAGCCCTATTATCTTCGGAACTAACGAAATTTACCCTCTTAATTTGATCAACATATTAGGAATCCATATGGCCTCTAATCTGTCTTGGAGGAATCACAAAATCCAAATTCTAACTCTGCATCCAAAAAATTGGGGGTTCTGTTTCGCTTTCATCATTACTTTTCCTCTTTACAGTTACTTAAAATCTAAAAAGGTCTTATCCATCCCTGCTCAGAATACTGCTCACACATTTGGGGTGCTTCTTCTTATACTTATCTCCTTGAAAAGGTTGAATCTAAGGCAGTCAGACTCATTAATGATCCTTCCTTTACTTCTTATCTGGATTCTCTCTTTCTTCGCCGTAAGGTATCATCCCTTTCTCTTTTCTATCGCTACTACTTCCATCGCTGCTCTGCTGATTTGGTGAGTTGCATCCCTCCCCCACTGATGAGGCCATGTAACACTCGCCAAGTGGCCTCCGTCTTACAGGTACTGTGTGGAGATTTGTAACTCGCGGATTGGTCGGTGCAGCGACTGCTTCTTCCCCTCTGCCTCCAGACTCTTGAACTCTCTTCCTCCTTCTGTCTTTCCAAATTCTTATGACCTGTCTTCCTTCTAAAAGCGGATCTATTGTCACCTCAGGGCCTAATCCTCCAAAGCTCTAGGACCTCAGTGCCTCGACCAATTTTTTAAGTCTGTCCTTTTCCTTTGTATATCATTACCTCATCTCCGAATTGCCCATAAGCTTTTTCTTTTATTTCATCTTAATGTTTTCTCGTGCCAGGGCCTTCAATGATGAGAGCAGTTTTTTTGCCTGTCCCGGTGTCACACGCAAGAAAAAAAAAAGGATCCTTGTGATGTTATTAAGTGTGACACCGAAGGACGAATAACAATAAGCTTTGAACAAACAATGTACATTCTGAAAATGAGTGTATAAGTGTGAATACTATAACCCACCTTTCTAAAGACGTTAAACATCATTAATGGCATACCCTGGTTGACACACAAATTATTATTAGCATTTCGAAATGTTTACTTCCGTTTTGGGTAGTTGGTTTGATCTTTTTCGATTATTTACTCTGAAAGAGCATTACAGTGATTAAGTAACATATATGAACAATATCAATAATGTGTTAATCGAAAGCATATTTTTTTTTGTTAAGTGAAACGTGACAGCACACGCGTTTTGACTGTACGTAAACGTATATGTTAAGTTGTTACTATATTGCAAAATTTGTAAGGCAGGAAATATGAATTTAGGTAAAACAATAAAATAGTAATCAATATACAACATTTAAAATTGAAAAAAAAAATATACTAAAATGATGCATCTGTAATGGTACCCATATATGCAGCAAAGAAAAAATGCACAAACAGATATATATATATATATATATATATATATATATATATATATATATATATATATATATATATATATATATATATATATATATATATATATATATATATATATATATATATATAATATATATATATATATATATATATATATATATATATATATATATATAAACACTTTTCACCATTTGCTTCTATACACTACTGACCCTTTATGAATTGCTGTAAGCAGGCTCAGCATATCTTTTAAAGCTTAAATATAACCTTTGAACAAGTTACAAACACAAGGGTCATTTATATCTTTCAGTACTGTACACTTTCCCATAGATCGGGCATCCAGTGTCTTTTTTTTTTTTTACCGATAATCAATAGAGAAAATATTCAGGCCTGGTCACAAGGGCAAGAAGTATTGCTAAACGTAACTCTCAAAAATTATTTAATTTCGAGTCAGAAAGTATTTTTTAACTGCCTTCCAGTGACATTAGCAATATGCAAATGAAGAAACAAGAAGACAAAATAAAAATATATAATGAATACTTCACTGTGTTAAAATCAGTTTAAAAATAAATGACATGATGCAGAAAATACAAATAAATTTACTTAATCATAAAGAATATTTGGGAAAAAAAAAATTTAAAGGAAAATCCATGGACAATAAGAACAGAAAAAAAGAAATATACATTTATTTACGCTAAGCTACTTAAGCTTACAAATTCTATTAAAACTACTAACTCCATTTCATTTCTCTTTTCAGGTAAGAAAAAAACTTCGCACGAAAGAAAAGAAAAAGAAAGAAGTTTATCTTAAGAAGGTAATGAAACGAGTATGTACACTATTGAAATAACTTCATTAATCTTAACAAGACGAAATGACTTCCATTCTCATTATATGCAGTCATTATATTTCCATTCTGAAGTTTTTAACAAGCTTTAATATCGTCTCCTGACTTTATTAATTAGAGAGTAAATTTTGAAGAATGACTCCGATATTTTTATTGTTATATCAAATGAGCAAACTCTTAAGCTGAAGACTGAGTGCGTGTGTGCGTGTGTATGTGAGTCTGCAAATTTTGCTGTTCTAATGTCTCATTTTATGTGTATATAAAGCAAATGCCAAAAGCGATTTGCCACTATGAAGTTGAATTTCATATATTTCATCTTATATACTTTCATACACTACTTCATAGTATAAATAAATAAGTACATAAATAATCATATATATATATATATATATATATATATATATATATATATATATATATATATATATATATATATATATATATATATATATATATATATATATATATATATATATATATATGGGAATCAATTCCCCGTTTAAAGAGTTTGTAAAAATCAGAGCATACACCCATTCACCTTCATTTCACTAAAAATTAATGAAATAATATTCTTTTGCATATGGATGAATGCGTATGTACGATAATCACCAGCAATTATGCTGCCTGGTCGGTGGTAGGATAATAATGAAGTGTCTCCTTTACTTTTTTTTTAATTTCTCACATTTAATGTGTAGCTATTAGTCCTCATTTGGGGGTAGACACAGTTGGATTGAAGCTGGGGAATTAAGGCTGATGCCCTTCCCGAGTCCAGAACTATACCGGTTTCTCTAGTCCCCTGACTCCTATAATATATATATATATATATATATATATATATATATATATATATATATATATATATATATATATATATATATATATATATATATATATATATATATATATATATATATATAAGTACAAACTGTTAGTATACAGCACTAAATAGTAAGGAAGCCCATCAGAGTCACAAAACTTTTTATAAGTTTTGTTTCACTGATGGGCTTCCTTACTATATATATATATATATATATATATATATATATATATATATATATATATATATATATATATATATATATATATATATATATATATATATATATATATATATATATATATTTTAGGAGACAAAATCTATCGTTGTCAGCCACTTGGATATTCTCGTATGAATAAAAAAGGGGGAAAGGTGTTCTGAAACTTCCAAAGTCTGCAGGAAATATAATAAATGCAGAGGCGATATAAGTTCTTTATAAAATATTCGTTTCCGATTAGTTGCTCTCTCTCTCTCTCTCTCTCTCTCTCTCTCTCTCTCTCTCTCTCTCTCTCTCTCTCTCTCTCTCTCTCTCTCTCTCTCTCTCTCTCTCTCTCTCTCTCTCTCTGGCATTTGCTATAAAAAAATTATAATATTCATTTAATATATGCTAGCGATTTAATTACATAAAATCTGGTTGTTATCTTAGCGAGGGAATTAAGGCTTGTGTTTACATAATTCTAAAATAAATTAATGCATGTAAAATTATTCTGTGAGAGTGTCATAGCAGTATTTTTTTTATTTACTATTGGCGTCGTTATTTTATTCACTTAGGTCTTACATTCTGAAATGACTAGAAACGCAATGATATTAAAGCATTTATACCAGCAAAGTATTAATAAAACACACCATAAACAAACAACTAGTCTAAATGTAAATAAAATCTAAAGAGACCAAACATGGCGACGCATGAACAAACAACGCGACAAATGTCAATACACAATAGCAAGCTGAGGCGTTTTCCGAAAACAAACAGCCTAACGCGAAAGAGATAAACAGGGCAAATCGAGAAACGACTATTTAAACAAACATCGCTTCGGCAGGCAGGCAGCAAGCTTCTCAGTCTGAGGAACCGAGTCATACATAGGATTTCTAAACAAATGTGTCTTCTTTTGATAGCTGAATGCACCGATTTCCATTTCAGATGTGAATACCTTTCATTTAACAAAAAGAAGGTTGAAGAGAAGTTTTCTCATAAAGAGCTTGCAGTTCCATGCAATGAAAACAATGATCTGATTTTACGATACCTACATTATTTGTAGATGCAATCTATCTATTATAACCTCACTTCTCTGATATTGTGGCATAATTTGTTACTGACTCATAATGAGCTTTTTTTGTCTAAAATTCATTTATTTTTTTCTTTGGAGAAAGGTCTTATGACAATTTTAGTACCTACATTGTACGGTGGACTAAGATTGTTCCAAAAAGCTAAGAATATTCCTTAGATTTATTTAGTATCTACTTTTGCATGATAATGATTATATAATATAATTATTTTGCAAATACAACTTAACATGCTTTCCTTTTTAGTATTATGAAACAGAATATATTAATCCACAGAATGTCTACATAATTCATTTAACCCTTCCGTCACCATTGCATTTAAAGCAGTCATAATTAACTTTTTGAATAATTAATCATGCAATACAAAGGAAAACAATTACGCTCCAGTGCTCTGGTGATCCATCATCCAATCGCTATCACTTTGTAATTTTAAATGTTTCTATAAAATTTAGCGTTCAGAAAAGGAGAGCCGACGGAAAAAAGGTCAAGGAAAATCAGGCAATGGATGAGACAAATACATATGAGACATGTAGTCAGATATATAAGTTGGAGTATGGAGATGTGCAATACCAGAGAATTTCAGTTTTCATTAACCATTATACCTGCCATGATTTTTACCTGTTGCGTCTGACTCTAATTTCATTATTAATACAATCTCTTGCATGTCGATTGAGTTTTGTGGCTGTACCCTTCAACTTCAAGCTGACAGCTTCAGTAGTCGCATGCTATATGCAAAGCGAAGAACGACTGTTTTATATGTGTTTTATATTACTCGTGATTGAGACGATGTTCGACAGGAGGCAAAACTTTCAAGATGAAGAGAATTTACTTTTATTAAATTCTGCTTTATGTAAGGTCAGATTCCACTGCAACCGCCACAGTAAATATATTGAAGTGATAATTAAATTTGAGGATGCCATTTTCTCATATGTATTATTGACGATAAGATAGACATGAAAATAAATTCGAAGTGGTTTTGTTTACATGGCCATAAGGTACCTATACGAGGCCTTCCTTTATCTATGAAGATTACATAAGGCTCATTTAATCCCCGCTTCCCACACATATAACACAACAAAAGCTCCATTGTTCTCGCTGTCAACAGAAACTGCTTTTCCCTTCCACGAAAACATTTTACGACATTAATAAAAACTTGAAAGGATAACAAAAAATATGATCTTAAATTTCAGAAGAAACACAAGGGATGTTTTGACGAGTCTCTTTTAAGCAGATTTTCTAAATGTTGCAAAGACCTTCACACACTGGAAAAAATAATATATATATATATATATATATATATATATATATATATATATATAATATATATATATATATATATATATATATATATATGAAACATTTTTTACCCCGACCGGGACTCGAACCTAGGACTTATAATATTCTGGTGAATAGTTCCCAAATATGTAGGTTAGCTTAAGTTAAATAGTAAGGAAGTGAGGTACCCACATTTGTCCACGCAATACGGATTATATCGAATATCTCTGATATCAGGAAGTATTCCATAAAAGTCGCATAAACTTCTGGATTGGATATGGGAGAGGAGGTATGGCAATATCTCGTTCTCTGATTATTACATTATTCTTAAAAAAAAAATAATACTTAAAATATCTAAAAGAGGCAGACACAATTATGGCCTGCAATCTTAATTCCTTTGTGACAAATATGGCCAAGCTGTTTAGCTTTTAAAAGCATGTGTCGTATCTTATGAAAAAAGATAAAGAGTTTGAAGATTATTATTTTGTACTTCAGTAAAGAAGAACAGCTAAAAAGCGTGAGACATTAGTAGAACAACGTTTACATATGCTATAACACAGAACTTTTATTTTATGAACCGCAGCACACATATTAATTCAAGGATTTATCCCACTCTCTTGCATCAACAAATAAAATTGATAATAATAATAATAATAATAATAATAATAATAATAATAATAATAATAATAATAATAATAATAATAATAATAATAATAATAATAATAATAATAATAATAATAATAATAATAATAATAATAATAACAACTGACGTAGCAAGATTTTCACCAATTATTTAGTCACAAAAACAAACTGAAGGTGTATATGGGAGGTATGCAAGAGGATAAGGCTGTCTTATTTTATTTGATGAGTATTTACGATTTATGCGTCACTATTAATCCACATTATGGGGGTGCACACAGAATGTGGCAGAGGTATTATGGCTGGATGTCTTTCCTAAAGCCCCACGGTGAACTTGATCGCGATTCTGTCAACTCTAGAGTCGAATATTCTAATCACTCGGCTACCATAGTCCCCTTTTTATTAGATATAAGTGATTAATATTAAGTTCAAATCCAGATATCTACTTTAGCCACAAACAAATCGTTGTTATCCTTGATCACCGAGTTTTTACTTAATGACACGATTTCTACACCCTATTATTAATATTAAAATACTATCAAAAACCATAATTTATATCAAGTCGATTATGTTCACATGATTTACTTAATATTACTGTTATCTATTCTTCGACATATGTTTAAACGCTAGGATTCTAAGAATGCAACCTTGTTCTATAAGTAGCACATCTTTGAGAGTTGTCTGTACATTATACATCTTAGCTTTTGTTAAATTTGTATATTCAATTACTAATCCTGTAAATACATATATCTTGTACTTTATACATGGCTTCCTCTCCCTGCTACTTTATATATATATATATATATATATATATATATATATATATATATATATATATATATATATATATATATATATATATATATATATATACACGCTTTAAAGTGCAACTATTAGTTCTTATTTGGGGTAGGACACGAATTAAAGCCGGGGAATTAAGGCTGGATGATGCCCTTCCTATAGAACGTGGGTACATCACCTCCCGAGTCGAGAATTCTTTCAGTATTCTACAGCGGTCCCAATATATATATATATTATATATATATATATATATATATATATATATATATATATATATATATATATATATATATATATATATATATATATATATATATATATATATTTATATATATATATATATATATATATATATATATATATATATATATATATATATATATATATATATATATATATATATATATATATATATATATATATATATATATATATATATATATATGTATGTATATATATATATATATATATATATATATATATATATATATATATATATATATATATATACATACATATATATATATATATATATATATATATATATATATATATATATATATATATATATATATATATATTTAGGAAAACATAAGCAAATGGCGAAAAATATGTTAAACAATATATCTCTCTTCATGTTTCGATGTTAGAAGACATGCTCCACTAATCAGCATCAACAGCCACAACAATAAACTAATTAGGCAAACGCCATTGATTATTTAGAAGCAGATCAGAAAAAAAATAAATTCTAGCAATCCGAAAAAAATCAGCCAAGGTTCATTGTAACATCCAAATATATCGGAAAACCCCTATGCACATATATTGAGTTACATTTAATCCACATATTTTTGCAAGAAAGCAATTACAGCATCCTTAGTAGTCCAAAAAAAGAGCTGAATATGTGAAACATATTACTAATAATTTGCTAAAGCACAGTTCATATAAACCCATCTCAAAGCGATATGAATATTGCCTATAATTAAAAATACTATACTACAATTACAGTAATATATAAATTTTAATGTTACTACAACTACTTAACCATTACCCTTGCTAATTATTATTTCTATATTAAAGCAAACTAAAGTTACGACCTCTTTCAAACTTGGAAATTATTAACAGCAAAGCTGTCCTTTACTCTTGAAACTAACTGTGAACCTTCTGAGAGCCCAGTTTTATTTTTTATATAAAATTCCACTTTCAGCTTATTTTTTCATTCTACTTTCAAGAACTATGTCTTAAGAGTCTAGATAGTTTACAGTTTTTACACTAATAAGAGACCTCATTCTATAGAGGCAAAATGAGTTTAGACTTAAGAAGAAATTCGGAAATGCAATGATGGTCTATGGAATACCTTGACTTCTAAATATTTTACTGTCAGGACTTCGGCAAGTGTTATAATAGAAAATTCTGGCTTGTGAACTCATTCCACCTGTTGTCACTAACAATAAAAAATGAATGACTCTTATTCAGTGTTGGACTTCCATCGCAGTGTTGTCGCGTCATTTTCTTCCCATTACTTTTGTAGGCGGGTTCATATGCCAGACGGTAATGTCTTGAGGCTAGTGGTCAAAATCCAATATCACAGAATTCTTTCTAACTTCTGCTCGAGAACCCTCCAACAATACTTACAACTCGTGCCCTCAATAGACTTGTTAGTTGTCTTTCTAGACATAACCTCTTGGGTAAAAAATTTATCTGCAATCCTTCAATACGTGGACAATTATATCCCGGAGTTCATCATCTTTTATTCAAACGAATCTTCCATTATGGTATGATCACCATTACAAGATTCTCCATATGCAAAGAAATAATATCTCTAAAGTCTTGATAATTGCGAATAAAGTATTTTTCCTTTTACTGGTAAAGATGTGAGCCAGTTAAAGGCAACAACTCTTGAACCATCTGAATATTCCTTTTCTTTTCAGAAAAAAAACTTGTTACAGTCTGTCAAGTTAATTCGTTTTTAGGGGAGATGTTAATATAATTTAAATCTACTGAACTGTAATGACCGTGAAAAGGATTCGCTAACAATTATATCAGATGATAACATTTTGGTATCGGGGCGGTCTCATTTTGAAAGGTTGATTATCCTCAGATTCCTATTACTTGTGGTAATATAAGCAGTTCCCTCCAAAAGCAGTTCAGAACACTGTTGAAAAAAGCAGGCAGGAACGTATTTGTTATACTATTCTCAAGTAGCCGTATCTGATTTTTATTCTCAGATACTACACTTGATACGTAGGTCCAATTATGTTTAAGAATAGATACAGTGGTTTACGCCACATAATGTTCTTTGTGCTTAAAATATCGCCAGTAACTAAATTCACAAAAGGGGGACCTCTTCGCATTCTGTGGACGTAACTCTCTCATAAATGTATCCTTCTTATTTGCGCAGGAAGTCAGATGTGAATTAAATTGCCTTTTAAGGATGTGGTTGCACTGATTTTTCCCAACTGGCTCGTATCTTAATTTGTTCTTAATGAAAGCCATTACCCTCAATCAAGAAGAGCTTACCATATTCCCCATACCTTTTTAAGTTTCAGAAGCTCAAAAAAGAGAGCCCATATACAACACAATCAATTTTGTAATATCCCAACTCAATTCAAAGCAAACTATTTCGTGAATACGAACGCAAATAATAACTTTAACAGACAGCCGTATTTATATGTTTACATATTGTATGTTCTTTGTATCTTATTTCAATATTTACAAAATTCTCCTAATGGTTTCTGAGAGATTTAAAAAAGAAACATTGATGGATTATTCGGAAAAGGAGGGGACACACGGGCTTAAAACAAGAGGGTTAGTTATTAACTTATAATATATTAGATTTTTTATTATATATCTATTTACATACTAATTTATTCATGAATGTATCAATTTAGTGGTCTTTTCTATTTTGTTTTATTGTTTTGGGAGTTGTAGAGCATTCACTGAGGCAAAAGTTAACAAAACGTAAAATATTTGGAATCTACTTCAATTATAATTTTCTTAAATATGAACTACATGTTCTTTGTATATATATATATATATATATATATATATATATATATATATATATATATATATATATGATTACAAAAGACATTCTGTAGAAAGTTAGAAGTAATAATAGTATTGATGGTAGTAATATAAGTAGTAATAGCATCATAGAAATTTACATATGTAGAAGCAAGCCAGCATCCTTTTTGAGTTAGGGTGCGATGGTGTTTTCGTATTAAAACAATAGTGCAGCACCACCAACAAAACAACAATGTAATAATAATAATAATAATAATAATAATAATAATAATAATAATAATAATAATAATAATAATAATAATAATAATAATAATAATAATAATAATAATAACAATAATAATGGTAGTAATATTAGTAGTAGTAGTAGTAGTAGTAGTAGTAGTAGTAGTAGTAGTAGTAGTAGTAGTAGTAGTAGTAGTAGTAGTAGTAGTAGTAGTAGTAGTAGTAGTAGGAGTCAACAAACACGCAAAAACGTTAAACAAGCAAGTACATATCCGAGATTCCCATCTTCAACATCTCTCACACAAATTTAAGCTTCTTAAAAGAGTAAATAGAAGGGGGTACTTCAGAGGTTGTTTTTTAAATCCCAAGTAGCACTTTAGGCTCATGCAATAATCTCTCGCCATCCCTGGAACACATTCCACTTTCTTTATCACGTCATAAACAGGCTTTTTTGCATAATAAGCGGTCAGTACTTTGGTTCTTCAAATGATTCTGCATGGTACTAGTTTTCATATGTTTATAGGACATTTTCTTTATAGCATGGCTTTAGTTAACTGAGTTAGATGTTAAAAAACGTTCTATGAGAAATTTAATATCAGAAATATAATGTAAAAACGCTGAAATAACGAGAATGGAAGACCTCTCCATTCATACGTCTTATTTTCCATCCTGCGATCTACCACTCAATCCTGCAAACCCTTAATGTAGCAACCTTCCATCTATTTAGGTGAACTATCTATCTATATACATAAGCCATATTCCCCTTATAAGGGGAGTGGCTGAGTCAAGGCATAGTACTCCGATTCTTTGAGCGATGAAAATACAGAGGAGGGGATTTCCAGTCCTCTCACTCAGCCCCATTTAGTCGACTCACTACACGCAGGGGAACACGGAGGAAGTATTCTAGCCCCCTCCCACAAGAGGTCTGTCAATTACCCTACCATTATCTACTCTAACCCATGTATACTTTTGCACATTCTTCTTCTTAAATACAGAATTGGCAAATAACATCTCTCTCTCATTAAACATTATCATTTTCTCTCAACTCTCATTCCTACTAATTACTCCATACTTCTCAACCACACCATCCACTGGCTCATTTCCTACTCTAGCATTCAAATTTCTTACCAACGCCATATTTCCAAGTATTCCAAAGTCTTCCAGACACTCAATTTCATCAAAATCCTTCACTTTCTTCCTCACTTCTTTCACTGTCAGGGCCATATGCGCCCACAAATGTAAAAAGTTCGCATCCCATTTTCATTTTAGCCACTGTTATTCGAGATGATCCTTCCTTAAATTCCACCACACCCCTAATCATCTCTTCATTTACCAACAAAACCACACCTTCTCTTCTTTGCCCTTTCTCAACTTCCTACCTACAAACTCCTAAATGTCACCTCACCATGCCCTTTCATCTTAGTTTCACTCTGTGCAAGCACATCCATCTCCCTCTCCAAAAACATACTTCCCATCTCCTCCCTCTTACTTTCACTTACACCACTACCACTCACATTCAAAGGCCCAATTACTAGGGTTCTGGCTGGATCTCTGCCAGAATATAATATATATATATATATATATATATATATATATATATATATATATATATATATATATATATATATATATATATATATATATATATATGAAAAACACTTTTACACACACACACACACACACACACACACACACACACATATATAATATATATATATATATATATATATATATATATATATATATATATATATATATATATATATATATATATATATGAAAAACACTTTTACACACACACACACACACACACACACACACACACACACACACACACACACACACACACACACACACACACACACACACACACACACACATACATATATATATATATATATATATATATATATATATATATATATATATATATATATATATATATACACACACACGAAGAATCCATGATATCAACAAAATCATCATTCTCGAAAAATTTACTTAGAATTTCAGGTGACTCAAACTCGCGCTCGAGTCCCTAATGCCCAAATAAAAAATTTCGTGGATAATAGTATTGCGTAAATCATGGTTTCACTGTATGTATATATATATATATATATATATATATATATATATATATATATATATATATATATATATATATATATATATATATATATATATACATATATATATATATATATATATATATATATATATATATATATATATATATATATATATATATATATATATATATATATACTTAATCCCACGTACAACTTTATCAAGTTGATTGCGGGTGGAAGGGAGAGGTGCTTACTTATTACTAGCTGTGCCATGAAATGCAAGCTTTTTCCTGTTGTAGTAGTGCAGCTGGTTAATAAGCATATTACCATACGTGAAAATAGGTTGGGGTAAATATGATTCATGTTTTCACATATGCAATGTGCTTATTTGGTTATTGTTATAATAATAATAATAATAATCCTTTATTCCAATGTACATTGGGTATTTAAATAAGATACATATATATTCCAGATAGACATCTGTGGTGTACGATATAGACATACTAAAACAAGCAAATCATAAAGATGAGTGTACCATTAAAATTTACAAGTAAAATCTTCCTTTAAGAGCAACTTCTTAAGATTATATTTAAAAGTATACACTGAACCAGCATTTTTTAGTTCTCTGGGAAGCTGATTATATAAATGAGGTCCACGAATGTTTATATCTCTTGAGCCAATATCAGTTTTAGACCTTCGTACTAATAAATCTTCCCCTTGACGGGTAGTTAACCCGGTAACTGAGCTTACTGTAGAAAAATTATACAAGCAATCAGGAATATTGTTTCTTAGTATATTAAAAACAAAGGTACATATATCAAAAACATATTTATCTCTAATCTTTATCCATTCTAGATCTTTTAAAACAGGAGAGATGTGCTCGTATTTTCTTACATTGCCAACAGCCACTCGTGCTGCAAAGTTTTGTAACTTTTGTATTCTTTGTAATTGAGTCTTATTGGTACATCCCCAAACTTTGAGACAGTAATTAATTAAACTCATAGCTAAGGACTGGACAATTATTATACGAGTTGATGTTTCAAATGAGTCTTTTACCCTATTTAGATATATTAGAGTACCCATTACTTTTTTATAAATTTCATCTATATGCATTTCAAAATTCATGTAACGGTCAAAATAGACACCTAGGTTCTTTACCGAGTTCATTGGCTTAATGATATTACCGTTAAAATTTATATGAAGATTGTCATCAACTTCTGATAATAATTGTCTGGATCCGATAAGAATAGATTGGGTTTTAGTTTCATTAAGTAACAGACCATTTTTTAGAAAGTAACGTTTAGCCATATACAAAATTTCTTCTGCTCTACGAATAATATTTTCTAAATCATTAATTTCTCCTTCAATTAAGATTTGAGTATCGTCAGCATATTGAATGACATAACAGTTAGGTAAATATTTTACTAGATCGTTTACATATATTAGAAAAAGTATAGGTCCTAGGATCGATCCCTGAGGGACCCCAAACAATACCTTCTTGCGACTTGAGACTACATCTTTTATTCTGACTGACTGGTAGCGGTTTTTTAAATAGTTCTCGAACCAGCTTGGGTCAATGTTCATTTTTTTGCATTTTTCTAATAGAGTGGTATGGTGTACACTATCAAAAGCTTTAGAAAGATCGAGTAGTAGTAGCAATGATATTTTCTTATTATCTATATTTTTGTATATTTCATCTGATATTTTCAATAAGGCAGTTTCAGTTGATAATTTTGGCCTGAAACCGTGTTGACTTTTTGCAATAAGTTTATTTTTTTCAAGAAACTCACTTAACTGATTTGCAACAATCTTTTCAAGTATCTTTGATAAAATTGGTAGTAAAGAGATTGGTCTATAGTTAGAGACGTCGTCAGGATTTCCATTTTTAAAACCAGGAATTACATGGGGAGTTTTCCATAAATCTGGGTAGATATTGGTAACTATGGAAGTATTGATTATTACCGTCAGATAATAAGCTATTACAAATAATGAATCTCTAATAAAACGAAAACAAATTCCATCTGATCCATATGCATTAGAGTCTTTCAGATTTTTTATTACTAAGATTACTGTATTACAATCTACTGTAGTAGGGTTAAAGACATCATTACTTCTATTGAATGCACTATGTTCTTGAACATTATTATTATTATTACTACCATCATCACTATTATCATTACCATTACTACCACCATCATTATTATTTACACCATTATGAACATTTCTATTATTATTACTACTACCATCATCATTATTATTATTATTACCACCATTACTATTATTGATTTCATTTATTATTTCTTTTTTTGTTTTTTCAAAGGTTTTTTTCCCCACTTCAGCGAAAAAATTATTGAACTCTTCTGCTTTAGCACTTACATCTACCTCATCGGGTATAATTGATATGTTACTACTTTTATTACAGTTATTGGAAAGCATGGTTTTAGCAATTTTCCATGTATCAGAGATATTGCCTTTAGCGTTTTGAAATTCATTTTTGTAATACTGTTTCTTACTGTTACTTAATAATGATTTTACTTGTTTCTTATGCTCTGTAAACTTTTCTCTTAAAGGGATATTATCTCTTTGTAGCTTTACTTCATTTTGTAGTTTGTCTCTTTCTTTCATAATGTTTTTTATGTCATCTGTTATCCAAGGAGCGGGGGGACGAAATATTTCTCTTGTCACGAGTGGTGCACATCGATCTATACATGATGATAGGACACTGGTTAAAATTCTTACTTGTTTATTGATATTATCGGTATATAGAATGAGATT
>JAXCGZ010017584.1:0-2500 GCA_037179515.1 Halocaridina rubra | reverse complement strand
ACTAGGGGATTTTTTTTCTTCTTTTGGTTAGAATCTCCACAAAATATTATCCAAATACTGCTTGTACTAGCAAAATGCGATTTCTTTTGAATAAATTCCATTAAAAACAATGTTGGTGTTTTGATATTTTGTTATATTTAGCGATTTAAAATGCTGTACATGGCGTTTATTGACCTGGAAAAAGCTTATGATCGGGTCCCGAGAAGCGAGGTGTGGAGGAGTATGAGGTCGAAGGGAGTGAAGGAGAAGTATGTCAAGATAGTTCAGGACATGTACAGGGAAGCCACAACAAGAGTAAGAAGTACAGTTGGCACTACAGAGCCTTTTCAGGTGAAAGTTGGACTCCATCAGGGATCAGCTCTTAGCCCCTATCTATTTAACCTTCTCATGGATGTGATGGTGGAGGAGGTGACAAAGGAGGCACCATGGAGCATGCTCTTTGCAGACGATATTGTTTTGGTCTCCGAGAGCCGTGAAGAATTGCAAGAGAGGTTGGAGCTATGGAGGGGTTTGCTGGAGGATTACGGACTGAAGGTGAGCAGACAGAAAACGTGGAGTACCTGGAGAACAATGTGACACAAGGAGGCGACCTGTTCATGCAAGACCATAAGCTCCCAAAGGCGGATGCCTTCAAATACCTCGGCTCCTACGTAACGAAGGATGGAGACCTAGAGAGAGAGATTGATCACAGGATCCAGGTAGCGTGAAACAACTGGAAGAGAACATCAGGGGTGCTATGTGACAAGAAAATTAGTGCTAGAGTGAAAGGAAAAGTGTACAAGTCAGTTGTGAGACCAGCGTTGCTGTACGGATCGGAGACGTGGCCGGTGAAAAAGGTTCAAGAAAGGAAGATAGATGTCGCAGAAATGAGAATGCTGAGGTGGATGTGTGGGGTGACGAGGGAGGACAGGATACGAAATGACCGGATCAGAGGTACAGTGAAGGTGGTGGAGGCGTCGGCGAAAGCGCAGGAGAGGAGATTACAGTGGTCCGGTCATGTGAAGAGGAGAGAAGAAGACTACGTGGGTGTGAGAGTTATGGAGATGGACGTGCATGGCAGACGTAGACGAGGAAGACCTAAACTACAGTGGAAGGACCGACTGAAGGAGGATCTCAGAGAGAGACAGCTGGGGGAGGAGCAAGTGATGGACCGGAACCAGTGGAGACGACTAGTGAAGAGATGCGACCCCATATGAAAATGGGAACGCAAATAGAGGAAGAAGAAGAAGAAGAAGAAATGATGCAGTACAATTAAATGATATGCTGTTATAACTGAATTGTAAAGGAAGACCAAAACATTATTGTAGGACACACAAATATCAGTAAAATAATAAGTCAGAGTCTTTCCTATATAACAACTGGCAAAAGGAGACAGAGATGATATACAGATGGTCGGAATTGGAATCGCCATGGTGCTACAAATCTAACAATCAATTTTTAACCTGACAAAATCTGACAAATTCGGCATAACTTGTATTGCACAGCAGTCAGAGGCTTTCATGTGAAAAAAAAAGGCCGCCATCTTGATTTATTTTGGTTTAACCGTTTAATTTTTCACATATTAAAAGGCCTTAGGGAACATAATTGCCTAATTTGGTGCTTCTATCACCATATGAAGTATTCTGCACATAAATCTACTGGATTATGATATTGAAACGGATATAAGAAATCAAAATCTCTGTTCCCTTCCCTTACGAAATAAGTATCAAGGTCCATTCCGAAATTGACGTCAAGTGAAGGATACTCTATTCTCAAGCAAAGTTTACACCACCGAAATGAGAATGAGGAAGTACGTCGAGACTTTTATTACATCGTAAACAAGTTAAAGCATAATGACTTGTTAGCTCGTTTTGTCGCAAGAATCATCATTCCCAGTGTTAAACGTAAAAAAGTAATTAATTTTTTTGTTTCTTGTCAGAGTGCTTTAGAGCTGTTTTCTAACGTTGTTATGGTGTTGTTAATATTTCATACTGACGTCTTATTATCTACATGACTGGGAGTGTGCTTCTGGATCTCATAAACAAGTCAGATTATTAATGAAATTGTGAATCTAGGGTAAAATATTGAGAGAGGAGAGAGAGAGAGAGAGAGAGAGAGAGAGAGAGAGAGAGATGAGAGAGAGAGAGAGAGAGAGAGAGAGAGAGAGAGAGAGAGAGAGAGAGAGAGAGAGAGAGAGAAATTATATACTGCACTGTTCATGCATTTCATTTTTGTCAGCCGAAAGCTGAATAATGATGGGAGCTGTCAATATAGGCAAATTTATCCCATATTCATATATTTTCAGAAATGCATGTGCTATTGCGTAATATAGCTGTAAAACATATAAAACCAACACAACAATATCCATCAATAAAACTAATACAACAAGTTCCATGTGTCATATGCAAGGATCAACTTTCAGTCTAAAGAACAAATTTCAGGTCTAAAGAAGTAAATCAGAAACGCTAAAACGAAAAAAAAAATGGACCCCAATGAATAATACGTTAAATGAATGGTGTTC
>JAXCGZ010017583.1:47500-53488 GCA_037179515.1 Halocaridina rubra | reverse complement strand
GCTGCTTAGCTGGCTTATTGAGTACACAATTTGATGTGTGTGGTTAATGGTAAAACAGTATCCTCAAGAGCTTGTGTTTTGATAATGAAGTAGTACCAACCTCCTCCACTCAATGCTTTTAAGTATATCATCATGTTCTCATCTCGTCTGCTTCATGTCTTGATTATGCAATAGAATTATCTCATTTTCTTTTATTATATTATTATTTTCCTTTCTCCTATTAAGCCTCCATTGTTTCAACCTTCTCTCATGTATTTCCTTCGATAATTATTCTGTTACTTTTGTTCTTACTCTAATTATTTCGTTCTTGACTTTATCCAACTTAGTTGTTCTACATATTCACACATACAACCTTAGCTTGGAGTTTATTTGACATATTCTTTTGGTATAAGGCTGGATGCTCTCCCTAAGGCATCGCCGTGGGTAACAACGCCTGTTTGTAACCTCCCAAGGCGAGCTCACCACAGGTTTCGCTACGGCAGTTCCCCAATATATATTTGACATTTGAGGAAGGGAAAAGCAATAGATAATATTATTTTAAAGTTGAGGGTTTTTAGAGAGGTATTTATTGTCCATTCTGAACTCCAGTGCATGAAAGTTCTGTTGTCCTATGCTGACCCTTTTACACATCTAAAGGGCGATTTACACGGTCAAACGGTTCGTCGAACGCGGTTCTACAGACAAGTGTTTGAGGTGATGTTCGAACGTGTGAACGGGGTATTTGGTTGTCGAACACGTTCGACAAACGTGTTCGACAACCAAATACCCCGTTCACACGTTATAACATCACTTCAAACACTTGTCTGTCGAACCGCGTTCGACGAACCGTTTGACCGTGTAAGCTCCCCTTAACAGTGTACTCACTGGGCCCACTGAGCTCCACAAGAGAGGAAAACTCTTCTCCCAATATCCTCTTAGACATGGGATGATGTACTCCCTTGGCCTGCCGGGTTGAAAGAAGCTATGTACTACACTTATCAAAGAACATCTCTCATTCCGCTTAGCAAATACAGTCCTGGTTATAGCTACCTCGTGCATATAATTGTGTACTCACTTCGATTCTGAGTTGACAGGGGCACAAAATTTTAACTATTGATTGTCATATGCACCACCATTTGGCAATAATTATGAAATAAACGATTAATATTACCATTTCTGTGCTGAGTGTGACTCCCTCGCTATTATTGTGATGAGTTACTCTATCTCTTGGTTAAACAACTGTTTGTGTACGTGTCTGTGTGTGTTTACCTAATCGTGTTTACCTCATTGTCTTCACGGAAAATAACTCCCTGTCTCCTGATCGGTATAATTTATTAACACTAACGCTTAGCTTTCCTTGAAGCTATCCATGCATTAACATTGACTGCTCTCTCGCTCTGCGATTTCCTATTATTAGCTGTTCTTAAACTGAAAAAGTACTTCCTTACAAAATGCAAAAAAAAAAAAAAAAAAAAAAAAAATCATCTTACAAAACTTCAAACTGTGACTTTTCTCTGTCACCAGAGTCTTTGCGTGTCTTTACACTTTCTCAGATTTTTTAATGTGTTTTTAAGTGCGAATTTCTGAAAGGGGTTGTATATTCAAGCTCAGGCCTCACATAATTTATATAAATATATCTAAGCATTTCTGTGTCCATATACCTACAGGACACCTTAATGCTTGCCAAGAAAGCATATGCTACCTTGACTATACCATTTTCATTCATTTCCGGAGACAAATCGGTCAGTTCCTTCATTCTTAGATCTCCTTCATTCATGGATTCCTGAAATTCCCGATATTGAATTCCTAAACATGGACCTTTTCGCATTCTTGTCCATTTTCAGTATTTTACATGTTGAAGGACTGAGTCTCATAAGCCACTTGTCATACCACTTATGCAGTCTGTGTGTATGTATGTGTGTGAGTGTGCGTATGTGTGTGTAAGTGTGTGTATGTGTGAGTGTGTAAGTGTATGTTGTGTGTTTATTTGTGTTTTCCTAATTATATTTACCTATTTGTGCTTATGGGAAAGAGCCCAAGATTTATTGTATTTATTGCTCACTAACTCTTTTAGCAACCCCTCAAGCTATGAGTGCACTTAACACTTACTGTGATTGTGTATATAAATGTGTGTATACGTATCTTTGAGAGGGTGTATGTGTAAGTGTGGTGCATGTGTATGTGTGTGTGAGTCGTATTATGTTGTGTCGTTATCTTGCCATCGGCAATAATTTCAGTTCTTGCAGAGAAGAGAAGAAATATATACCGTCATTACTCAAGTACCTCGTTTCGAAACATGAGTTTATGGGTTTTCTTGTTTATTTGTTACATGTTATATTTATTTTATTTATTTATTTGTTTATATCTGCAAGATTTGTTTGCCTGTATTAACTTCTTAGATTGTATGTTTTTTTTTATTGTGAGTGCGGTACTGTGACGTACAAAGGAAATTGGTTTTGCTTTATTTGTTTGTTTTTGTTTATATATTTATATGAGCATGTATGTATGTATGTATGTATGTATGTATGTATGTATGTATGTATATATATATATATATATATATATATATATATATATATATATATATATATATAGATAGATAGATAGATAGATAGATAGATAGATAGATAGATAGAGAGAGAGAGAGAGAGAGAGAGAGAGGAGAGAGAGAGAGAGAGAGAGAGAGAGAGAGAGAGAGAGAGAGAGAGAGAGAGAGAGAGAGAGAGAGAGAAGAGAAAGCTTTTGGTGCCATCTTATAATTAACTTCATCATCATCATCATCTTTTTCTTCTTCAGCCCCCAAGGGAGTTCCCAAAACCATGAATGGAAATGCTTAGACAAACCATTCATTATAAATGAAGAATATGCTGCGTACAACTCCTTCTATATGGTCGGAAATCACACTCCATCAACTGTCTTTTCGCCTCTATTGCATTGAGAATATCTCCTTAGCGCATATCCTTTCTCTAAATCACCACGTGATTATTTGGTATTCCATTCTTGTTTGGGATATCTGTTAGAATATGGAGATTATAATGTGGTTGCTGTTAGGGTGCGTTCTCTTTTCTGCCTTTTTTGTTATATGTGTCCTGCATTTTCACCGGAACCGTTTGCTGCTAATATGCAGAAAACTTATCAAATTGGTGGATTTGGATATTGTTTAGTAAAATACCAAAGAGCCTTATATGTTAATTGCGGAGTGAGGGGTCTGGGAATCTCTGCCATTGAATTTCGTACCGAAAAGAGCAAGGTTTTCTTTGACTCGACCACCCCCCTTTTTAGGGACATTATGACTATTATATTTGGATAAATGTACTTTTTACGGAAATTCTTTAAAGGTAATATTCTATATCATTTTGAAGTGGTCACCATTGCTCAAGTGGTAGCGTCCGCGACTCTAAGGCGTCAGGTCGAGGGTTCGCGCTCCGTCACGGTCTGAGGTTAGCGAGGGCATGCACTCAGGGTAAGGATTACATCTGATAAAACAAGTCATTCGCAAGAAGGCAACCGTCCTAGCTCTTGGTAGAAAAGGGAGTCCGTGACGTAAAACCGGAACAAACAAACATTCTATATCATTTTGACTTTTTCTGGTTTCATCGTATATAGTAATATATCTAACTATATATAATAGCCATAATCCCCCTTATATAGGGGGTGGCTGAGCCAAAGCAAAATGAACAGACACCTGATGTCATTTTTAGGTGAATGATCTGGGACCGAGGTACAATGGCAGGTGCTTAATGTGGGAATGAGGTGCATATTAGGTAACCTAACTTAACCGAACATATTTTTTTTTATTCAAGAGATGTTTATTATGTAAATCCTTACAAGATGCTTAATCAAGGATTGAGGTAGGATGCAGATGAATCATCAGGGATTGACGTACATCGGGTGCTTATTCTGCGATTGATTCATTATTTTTATATAAATGTTAACGTCATTTGATATAGTCTATGAGGAAACACAGGTGTGTCTTCTTCTTCTTCTTCTTCTTCTTCTTCTTCTTCTTCTTCTTCTTCTTCTTCTTCTTCTTCTTCTTCTTCTTCTTCTTCTTCTTCTTCTTCTTCTTCTTCTTCTTCTTCTTCTTCTTCTTCTTCTTTTTAATCTCCTCCTCCTCCTCCTCCTCCTTCTTCTTCTTTTTCTTTTATGCCCTATCTCTGCACGATTATTAACTTATCTTCTTCCTTATACTTCTTCTTTTTCGTTCATCAGTTAATGAATAGTATCTTATGTGACATTTTCATATTCTTCTTCTTTAGGGCCTGTTTATTATGCTTTCACCTTGAGAGATATTATGTTGATCTGTGTGTGCGTGTGATTGTATCACTCTGTGTGTGTGTGTGTGTGTGTGTGTGTGTGAGAGAGAGAGAGAGAGAGAGAGAGAGAGAGAGAGAGAGAGAGAGAGAGAGAGAGAGAGAGAGAGAGAGAGAGAGAGAGATGGAAGATTTTTTTTCATTTATATATATATATATATATATATATATATATATATATATATATATATATATATATATATATATATATATATATACATATATATATGCTACTTATTTATTTACTTATCTATATGTATAGTTAATATGTATATGTTTTGTTTATATGTTAGTTAATTTATTTATGCATTTTTACTGTTCCTATATTCTTTCACAATGACGCAGCAATAAAAAAAAATAGTTTCAAACTGTCAGATATTTTCATTTCGTCGCGTTTGCCTTTTATTTATTTCATGCTTGACAAAGTATTTCTCCATAGAATAAATTTTTATAGGTTTTTAGAGCTCTACTTTCAATTCAAAAACCAAAAACCTCTTCTATATATTCTATTTCTTCATGTAAATATTTTACACGGTGTAAATATTTTACGCCTCTCTGTGTTCTAGCTTTTGTCTTTGTAAATATTTTACGCTCCTCTGAGTGCTATATTTTGTCTTTATAAATATTTTACGCTCCTCTGAGTGCTATCTTTTGTCTTTGTAAATATTTTACGCTCCTCTATGTTCTAATTTTTGTCTTTGTAAATATTTTACGCTCCTCTGTGTTCTAGCTTTTGTCTTTGTAAATATTTTACGCTCCTCTGAGTGCTATATTTTGTCTTTATAAATATTTTGCGCTCCTCTGAGTGCTATCTTTTGTCTTTGTAAATATTTTACGCTCCTCTATGTTCTAACTTTTGTCTTTGTAAATATTTTACGCTCCTCTGTGTTCTAGCTTTTGTCTTTGTAAATATTTTACGCTCCTCTGAGTGCTATATTTTGTCTTTATAAATATTTTGCGCTCCTCTGAGTGCTATCTTTTGTTTTCGTCGTAATTCCTTCTTTTAGTCTCTTTTTTCCACTTTTTTCTCTTTTTATTGCTTTTTAAGACACTCCTTCATGAAATATTTTTTTCCCAAAATTTTCAAAGCTTCCATGTGTATTCAAAACTCAAAAACCTTCTCTGGGAGTTTTTTTCTTTGTCGAAATACTTTCTTTTCTTCATTCTTTTTTCATTTAATTCCCACTTTTTTTCAAGTATTTCAAAAATCTTAATGTTCAGATTAATTTTCATTACATTTTTTTTTAGCTTTAAAGTGAATTCAAAACCCAAAATCCTCTTTGATTTCCCTTATAAAGCATTAGAGTCAAAAAGCCCAATTTCTACACCTCCGGAAATTTTTATTTTTTGTTTTCTTAAATTCTTTTGCCCATAAATGGTACACTTGTTAACCTTGCACAGATTCAGATATTAAAAAGTTATAGCCAAAAAGATGAGTCATATAACGCACCGGAAATTTTATAAGTTTAGGATGTGTGATCGTGAAGGCACACGTGGGAGTGCCAGATAAGAGGGCCATTTTGATTATCATTAAAGTGCAAATTTATATTTTGGAGAGAGAGAGAGAGAGAGAGAGAGAGAGAGAGAGAGAGAGAGAGAGAGAGAGAGAGAGAGAGAGAGAGAGAGAGAGAGAGAGAGAAATCTTAAAAAAACTGTTTAGCTGTTTAGATTTTGCATACTTTCTCTCTCTCTTTCT
>JAXCGZ010017583.1:0-45000 GCA_037179515.1 Halocaridina rubra | reverse complement strand
ATAAATAGAGAGAGAGAGAGAGAGAGAGAGAGAGAGAGAGAGAGAGAGAGAGAGAGAGAGAGAGAGAGAGAGAGAGAGAGCAAATTCCGCAGACTGACAAAACCGTCAAGTATTTACCCAAAAGTACGACACATCCATCGCTCTAATATCCTTGTTAACCTTGTTACATTCCAATGGTGTCTGTTGTCACTGATAACAAGATGGTTCTGTCAGAGCCATATTGGATTACCTGGAAGCTGTTTATGGGCGATGGTTGCATTTTAAAGATATCGTTAACTATAGATTGGGAACATTTTGCTGTCAAATTATTTAAAGAGAGCTTAGTAAGATAAAAGATAGTGGAAAATAATAGAGGCCTGGAAGTAAACAGAGAGCTTAAAATGTCAGATTTTGTTCCTGTTTTTAGACTGGTGCCCTTTGGTGTTAAAGGAGGTGGAAATTATAGAGGCAAGAGATAGTGGGAAATAAATAAACTGGTTTGAGACAGGAAAGATAGAGATAATCAAACACGTGAATTTGTGTCTTGTATTGGAGTTTCACCCTTTGCTATCAAGGGAGCTATGTACAAAATTGAGATAAAAGGTAGAGAAGAAGAAAGAAAATCGAACTTGTAAACTCTGATATCTATCTAAAGACTTTCAACATTAGCCGCCAAAGGACTTTCAAAAAAAGTTAGGTTCTTTAGAGAGATAAGATATAGTAGAGAGTAATTGAATTGAAAATATGAAAGATAGAAAAATTTCACTTAAGATATTTGGACATAGAGGTTTGATTCCTCTTCACATATTGCTACACTGCTATTGCTTGAGAACTTCCATAAAAAAAAAAATAATCAAGAATTGTAGTTCTTTGAAAGCAAAATTTCCTTGCCTATAGATAGAAAGAATTTAATTATACATATATTTCTTGAGCCTTATGCTCACTACTGAAAGAGGCGAGACTTGAATTTTTTACCTGTAATCTGTATGTGCCCAAGTCCTTGAAAAAAAAATCATTATACACTCTATCAAGGACGGAAAAAAAAGGAGAGAATTGAATTCTGTTAAAAATGCCAGTCACTACTTCTGATGAAAGGGTTGGTTAAGTTTAAAAGTGAACTATAAAGGGAGAAAGGCTGATGCATAAAAAAGGGAAAAAATACAAATGGGTCATACCATAGGCCTAAGGAACACGGATGGATCATGTGATTACCTAATTGTGTTTACGGGAAAGAGCTCAAAGCTCGTATCTTCCCGTCTCCTGATCGGTTCCATGTGTGTGTGTGTGTGTAAGAGTGTGTGTGTGCGTGTGTGTGTGATTACCTAATTGTGATTACCTAATTATGCTTACGGGAAAGAGCTCAAAGCTCGTATCTTCCCGTCTCCTGATAGGTTCCATTTCGTACTTAGTGATACTTATACCTGTCCTTAAAACTATGGATTGAGTTAGCATTAACTACCTCCTCGTTTAGCATATTCCAATTATCAACTACTCTTACACTAAAAAAAGTACTTCCTTACATCCTGCAAAGATGTTTTCTTACGAGGCTTCAAACTATGACCTCTAATTCTAGAGCCAGGCATATCAATATATCTATCCCTATCCACTCTATCATAACCATGAAGGAATTTAAAGACTGTCACCATATCCCCTCTCAATCTTCTAGCTTTGAGTGATGGTAAGTCTAATTCCCTCAGCCTCTCATCATAACTGAGATTGCGTATTTCTGGCACCAGTTTCGTGGCATGTCTTTGAACTTTTTCAAGCTTAGCTATGTGCTTTTCCAAGTGTGGATTCCAAAAGGGGGCTGCATGTTCAAGTTTTGGCCTCACATAGGTTACATTAATATTTCTCAACATTTCCTTGTCCATGTGCCTGAGGGCTACCCTTACACATGATTAGAAAGCATATGCTGTCCTTACTATGCCATTTATATGTATTTCTGGAGACAAATCTGCCAGTATGTTTACTCCTAGATCTCTCTCATTTTCTGTCTCTTCAAGTTGTACTCCAGCCACCGAGTAATCAAGCTTGGGCCTTATTGCGCTTCTACCCTTGTTCATTACCTTACATTTTGAAGTACTGAATTTCATTAGCCACTTTTCTGACCACTCATGCAGACTATTTAGATCTTCCTGAAGTTCTCCATTGTTCTCGTTTCTTACTTTCTTCACAATCTTTGCATCATCTGCAAACATATTCATGAATTACTTTACAGACTATGGTAGGTCATTTACATATACAAGGAACAAAAGTGGCTCTAAAACTGAACCCTGTGGAACTCCACTACTAACTCTTCTCCATTCAGACACTGAGTGCCTTACTCTAACCCTTTGTTCCCTTCCTTCTAAGTAATATTTTATCCATTCCAAAACATTTCCACCTATTCTAGCCATTGCTTGCAGCTTCTTAATAAGTCTCCCTTGTGGGACAGTGTCAAATCCTTTCAGGAAATCTAGGAATATGCAATCTGCCCAGTCCTCTCTTTCCTGTAAGATTCGGCTTACTTCATCATAAAATTCTAATAAGTTTGTTACTGTTGATCTACCTTCTCTTAAGCTATCTTGTCTCACTGACAAAAAGTTGAAGGATGCCATGTGAAGAGAGATATGTTTCCTTAGTAGTTTCTCCATAACTTTGCACACTATGTTGGTCAAGGAAGCTGGTCTATAGTTTAGAGCCGTATCCCTCCTTCCCTTTTTGAAGATAGGAATCATGTTTGCTTGTTTCCAGCATCTTGGAATCTCCCCTGACTCCAGTGACTTTTTAAATATGATACTTAGTGCCACTGATATTGAGTTTGCGTAGTTTTAAGTACATGAGGGGATATATCATCAGAACCAAGTAGCTTTATGGACATCTAACTCCATCAGCGTTTTGCATACCTCTGTGGCTGAAAGGTTGATGTTCTCTAATACCGACCTATGGGGTTCTATATATGCAATCTGAGGGGGTGGGGTATTTTCTACTCTGTGTGTGTGTGTGTGTGTGTGTGTGTGTGTGTGTGTGTGTGTGTGTGTGTGTGTGTGTGTGTGTGTGTGTGTGAATCATGTAGTAGGTTGGTCCATGGCACCAGTCCCTCGTTGTGATACTACACCTGAAGGGTCATTTGGACTAAAATAGGACTGTCCAGGACTGTTCGATGTTAAGCATTCCTTCACTTACGGGTTTCTTTCTATGCCTACATCAACACTATTCTTGGATATTCGTTACACATACCTTTTTTTACGATTGTGACACCACGACGGGCAAAAAAAAAAAAAAAATCTACCCTCATCGGGCCTTGGCACGAAGAAAACATAGAGAGAAACAAAGATGGGGAGAATTGTGACTTGTCAGATGTGAAAGGATTATAAGACATGCATAACGAATATCCAAGAATATTCGGTGTTGATGTAGGCATAGAAAGAGAACCATAACTGAAGGAAGAATTAAAATCCAACTGTCCTGGACAGTCTCATGTAAGTCCACAAGACCCTTCAACTTATTATCCCTACACACCTGACAAGTCACAACACTCCCCATCTCTGTTTCACTTTATGTTTTCTTCGTCCTCAGACTCAATGAAGACAGATTTATTTATTTGTTTTTTGGTCCGTCCTGGTGTCATATATATATATATATATATATATATATATATATATATATATATATATATATATATATATATATATATATATATATATATATATATATATATATATATATATATATATATATATATATATATATATATATATATATATTTATATATATATATATATATATATATATATATATATATATATATATATATTTATATATATAAATGTATATATATATATATATATATATATATATATATATATATATATATATATATATATATATATATATATATATATATATATATATATATATATATATATATATATATATATATATATATATATATATATATATATATATATATATATATATATATATGTATATATATATGCATATATATATATATATATATATATATATATATATATATATATATATATATATATATATATGCATATATATATACATATATATATATATATATATATATATATATATATATATATATATATATATATATATATATATATATATATATATATATATATATATTATATATATATATATATATATATTTATAAATATATATATATATATATATATATATATATATATATATATATATATATATATATATATATATATATATATATGTATATATACATATGCATATATATATATATATATATATATATATATATATATATATATATATATATATATATATATATATATATATATATATATATACTATATATATATATATATATATATATATATATATATATATATATATATATATATATATATATATATATATATATATATATATATATATATATATATATATGCGCGTAATTGTGTATGCACCTATGTATGTATATTGTAAATTAGTGTATTAAAAAGGTATGATTTTAAACTATGTATTTTCCTTTCATTGCTTACATTTATTTCGTGTGTGTGTGTATATATATATATATATATATATATATATATATATATATGAGAGAGAGAGAGAGAGAGAGAGAGAGAGAGAGAGAGAGAGAGAGAGAGAGAGAGAGAGAGAGACGGCATATTATTCATAAGCCTAACGGAAGTAAAATCTTGTATTGTAAAGTAATTATGATTCAGTACCTTCACTGCATAGTGTTGCTTTCTCTATCACCATTACTTATGTATATGCGTTTTCTAATTGAATACAAAAGAATGAATGAATAATAATCTTCCTCGTTTTTTTTCTTCTTCATTTATCAGCGTTCTTTACTTAAATATTCCCAACAGACTTTCTCTCCTGCAAGAGAGCATTTTTTTTTTTTTTACATATATTGTTTATGTCTTTCTTTTAGTTTCATTATTTCAGTGTGTTTAGCTTTTAGCTTTTTTTTTTTATTCCTTATAACAAATGCATTGCACATCGCAATAAATGAAAAAAAAAAAAAAAATATATATATATATATATATATATATATATATATATATATATATATATATATATATATATATATATATATTTATATATATAAGCCTATTTGTAACCAAACCTTATGTATCGTTTTTTCTTTTTTAAATACTAAGTTTGCAGTTCGATATTGATTCTTTGTCAACCTTATTTTCCATAATTTCCTTTTTTTTTTATCTCATTTTATACATATTGTTATTGTTCGAAATCTTAATAATTCTACATTCGCAGATTAATGAAGAAGTTAGTATATTATTTGAGATTTAATCCGTAAAATATTTCATTTAGAATATTTTCTGACTGCATAAACAGTATAATTTTCATCCTATTTGTATATCTGTCAAAGACCAACACAAGGAAAAATATTCAAAAAAATAACTTTCACATAAAACTGAAGTTTCTGAAGCTTTCTAGGGATATGTTTGTTAAATTCCTGAAAGTCTTTAACAGATTCTTTAAGAGAATTTTTGTCAATCATTGAATAATATGATCGGTCTTACGTCACGGACTCCCTTTACTTATAAGGGTTAGGACATCCCTTAGCAATAACAAGGGTAATATAGAGTGGAATACTCTCTGTATTTTGCCTGTAAGCACATATAATTTTATATCTTACCCATTTACTTTATCAAAACCTCAGGTTTGAAAAAAGTGTCCAAAATTTTCTATTCAAACCCACATTTCTCAAACATTTCCTGACACATATTTTAAATTTCATCAAGACATAATGCTGAATGAACCGAATTTTCAAAGGATTTTAGGATATTCCTTGCATGATTTCTGTAAATATAATTAGATCCTCCCAATACCTAATCTGTCAATGTCCGTGAATAGGTAGCCAATAAAACAAGGCATAGAATTAAATGTGAACACAAACAACGAATGAAATTCGGATAATTAGGTAAAATAAACAGAAAAATTCAGTAGAGTGTTCATATATAGATAAGAAATGGGTAAAAACTGGAAAAGACCCCAAAAGCAATTCCATGGAAATCTGAAATTCCATCATGTTTCCAGATATATATGTCTGGCAAACTCCTTGAAAAGACTCTAACGAATGCACAAAATATACAAAAGAATTTTAGGACATTTCTGGAGCAAATGCAGGCCAAGAGGAAATTAAAAGTCATTAATAATAGTAACTTTCACAATAGAATTACTACTTCCTTCTGTAGACAAGTTTCCCTTGTGCCGGTTGTCTGGAGGACTGGCGTTCCGCAAGGTACTGGAAAGGATTCGGGGTCCCTTGCTATAAAGCGTTTCTCTTGAGAATATCGTTTCTTCTTCTTCTTCTTCTTCTTCTTCTTCTTCTTCTTCTTCTTCTTCTTCTTCTTCTTCTTCTTGCACTACTACTACTACTACTACTACTACTACTACTACTACTACTACTACTACTACTACTACTACTACAATCCAAATTAATACTAACAACATTCTCTTCTGACGGTACCGCAGTACACAAAGAAGGAATCTCATGCTATGACCGGTTGCTAGAAAGTACGGCCCATGACTAACTCTCCGTAAAATAACCCTTCTATTGGACTAAGAAATTCCAGCGATTCCAGCAGTTTTTGTTGTTGTCTCCCACGCAGATGCAGATGCAATCATAATGATTACAGATAATCACGTATGGAATGCTGGCCGTAAAGAAATATTGCTTTCATTTTGCTCTTGCAAGCTCACTTATATTAAATGTGTATAATTTATGTTTATGGATGCTGGCTAGCTCTTTCAGTGACCTAAAACTCAAATGCTTGCATGAATTCGTTGTTTTATCTGGATGAAATTGTTTCGCGGGTATAAATAGGTGTTGTTTTATCATTATATAACAGTATAGGTAAGTATGTATTTTCACTCATTAAATATTTATATTTACTTGCTATTTTTAAATTTAAATATTTATTGATATACTTTATTTATGGTATTAATTTCATCCAAATTTAAATAAAGTGAGATTTATAGGTTACAGGTCATGAAATTATATAGATTTTAATAACTTTTTTTCCTTAAAGTTAAATTTTCGCCAAGCACAGAGCAAATGACATTGCCCACAACAAGTAAAATCGAGAGGATAATACAATAAATTTACAAATATTTACATTGGCATTTTTTTTTATTATGATTTGTATTATTTTAGGACTGAGAAAAATACAAAAGAAACTACGAATATTTGCATCACTATATTCTACTACTACTACTACTACTACTACTACTACTACTACTACTACTACTACTACTACTACTACTACTACTACTACTACTACTACTACTACTACTACTACTACTACTACTACTACTACTACTATTATTATTATTATTATTATTATTACTACTACTACTACTACTACTACTACTACTACTACTACTACTACTACTACTACTACTACTACTACTACTACTACTACTACTTCTAGTACTGCTACTACCAAGACCCGTAAAATTACATGCTTTAAAAAGTCATATTCATGTTTCATAATTTTTTTTTAAGAAGCTTGAGTATTTGCGCGTATGCTATCATCGTCAGTTAGGCCGCTTTCACACCAAAGTGGCACATCGCACGTGGCATGCTAGTCGAAAACGAACATCCGGAAATATATGAAATCTTTCACACATAAGTGGCGTGACACGTCCCATGAGCCACGTGCGACTTGCGTGAAACTCTGTTGCACTTTTGTGTGAAAGGTTTCATATATATCCGGATATTCGTTTTCAACTAACGTGCCACGTGGAATGCCACGTGAGACGTGCCACTTTGGTGTGAAAGCAACTTTAAAGAAACGCTTAGAAAGCATTTTTACTTACATCAAAAAAATATTTTGATTTCTTTGTCTTCTCCGTCATCACAATTAGAAAATCTCTTCTTTTTTTTTATGTGTTGGTCTTGTGGTCATTTTGTCTCCGTTCTTTGTTGATTAAGCAACTAGAAAGTTCGTCAGTTCTGGAAACATGTATATATTTCCAGTCAGTTCTGGAAACATATATTTCCAGTGCAAAGAAAGGGAGTTTCAGAAATATCTTTTTCTTCTTTTTTTTCTGGTTTTCCATGTGATATATGAGTCCTGGTTACCAAAGAATGTGGGAGAAGAAGAGTGTATATGGTAATACATGCCTTCCAGGGCTGGAAATGTCGATTTCGTAAAACCACTGGAACAGATTTTTTTTGTATTTCTGTTTGTTTTCTATTTAGTTTTCACTTTGTTTTCGGTATTAATTACGATATGTTGTTATGACCAAGTGTCTCTTGGTAACAGTTTTCACTTATATGCGGTTTAATTATGCTGATATTAATTTAATTTGACTAATTTTTTTATCTAATACATTTTAGGATACATTTTGGCATAGCCTGAGAGATAACTATCGTAAAAAGATATATTCTAACCTCTGTAAGATGTGTTCCAATCTTGTTTTCAGTAACTCAAGATTCCATCTAACAACATCAATTTGAATTATTCTATTAATAGTTTTACATGACTAAAGGTCTTTTTATTCTTGTTATTTTACGTCTGAGTTTAATCTGAATGTATAATTATGATATTAATTTTTTTCAAGCCTTGTGAATTATATATTTCTTTATTTTCGTTCCATTATATTTTCTTGTGTAATACTGCAAGTGACGCAAATATAAATTTTCGTTTTGAAGGGACAAAATTCTGATATATTTGAAGAAAAAATGAGGGAATGATTCGTCTTTTGACATTTGCCATCATGTCCAATTTTGAGTAGTACTTCAAGTATAGGATTGCGTATGATCGAAACCATTTTTCCATTGTGCAAACTTCGCGTATTGAACAGGGAAAGAACGAAAATCCCCCTCTCCCTGGACCGGAATTACTACTTCGTCCGAGAGAGAGAGAGAGAGAGAGAGAGAGAGAGAGAGAGAGAGAGAGAGAGAGAGAGAGAGAGAGAGAGAGAGAGAGAGAGAGAGAGAGAGAGAGATTACGAAAATGTGACTGTGACAAAAGTCCACGAAAACAAGTCACA
Organism: Halocaridina rubra; assembly: GCA_037179515.1. Classification (NCBI taxonomy): domain Eukaryota; kingdom Metazoa; phylum Arthropoda; class Malacostraca; order Decapoda; family Atyidae; genus Halocaridina; species Halocaridina rubra. Next base: position 35,993 of record JAXCGZ010017583.1, on the reverse strand, counting down.
TGCAAAGAAATTTTGTTGACCTAAAATAACCTCAAATCCTTTGATATCTGGGTCTCAGAAACTAGAGGTCGCAGGTCACTTCATCAAAAGTATACCCTATAAGACGCAAAAAAGTAAAAAAAGTACTTTTTGTGTATGAATAGGCTTCGGGGGATCACTATTCTTTGGCGTTATTGTACGCAATGAATCCAACGTGAATCTGTCATGTTATGTAATTTGGCCATGTTCGTTCACTTACCGTAATGAGTTCAAGCATACTTTGCGAGTATGCTCACGGAAAAGAGCCACGTGCTTGCAACTCACAGTCTCCTGGTCGTCTCAATTTTTCTACCATCATATGTCCTTAAAACTATGAAAGCATTTAACATCTACTGTTTCCTCATTTAGCGAATTCTAATTGTCTGTCACCTTTTCTTATGTGAGCAGAAAGATTGACGTTTTAGTATGAAATGAAATAAAAGTAAATGTCTATGCTTTGACTCGGACTCCGAGGGAAGGCTTGCTTAGCTGCATTAATCCACACTCCCAATAAGCAAATACTTCTAAGTCGGTGAGGTCAAGGCGCCTCCGTAAAGATATTAGTCTTCTTTGACCTTTGACCTGGGTTGTTCATTATGACACCCAAGCGGAGAAAGTTATTCTTAGAGGGAATAATAAAATAAGACGTGAATATTCACCGGACTCTGCAAGTTTTGTTGAATAATCGAATACTAACAGATAACAGAAGAGTTCTTGATTAACAAATATTATAATAAAAGTAAGGTGTGTATGTGTGTGTGTTTGCATATATATATATATATATATATATATATATATATATATATATATATATATATATATATATATATATATATATATATATATATAAGAGAGAGAGAGAGAGAGAGAGAGAGAGAGAGAGAGAGAGAGAGAGAGAGAGAGAGAGAGAGAGAGAGAGAGAGAGACTTTCTATCTTGTCAAATATCGGTAGGAAGAAGAGGAAATAGTAATTGATAATTATTGTTATTAGAAATGTAATTAATAACTCAACATTTATTTGAGAGAGAGAGAGAGAGAGAGAGAGAGAGAGAGAGAGAGAGAGAGAGAGAGAGAGAGAGAGAGAGAGAGAGAGAGAGAGAGAGAGAGAGAGAGAGAGAGAGAGAGAGAGAGAGAGAGAGAGGTTTATACCCTTTTGTAATAAAAAATTTGAAACATTTCTAAGTTTCAGTCACGTCTTTATCACTAGAAATATTGCTTTCATTTTGCATTTGCAAGCTCAGTTATATTAAATGTGCATAGTTTATGTTTATGGATGCTGGCTAGCTTTTTCAGTGACCTAAAATTCAAATGCTTGTATGATTTCGTGGTTTTATCTGGATGGACTGATGTTCTTAACTAACCTGTTGGAGACTCGTGATGATTGTAGCCCAATTTACTGCTTGTTGTTTTTCCTAACACCAACTTTCTCCTTTGATTCGGGCTCAGGAGCGGCACCGAATGCAGTTGGCAAAAACCCCAATGGGTGGGTTTAAAACAAATATGTCAGTCTTAATGTAATTACCTAATAGTAATTACCTAATTGTGCTTATAAACAAGAGCCTCCTGTTCGTAACTCCCCGTCTCATGGTCAGTTCCAATTTTTTACTTTGTGATACTTATCATACTTGTCCATAAAAGTATGAATTGAGTTAGCGTTAACTACTTCCTCGCTTATCGGATTCCAGTCATCAACTACCCTTACTCTAAAAAAAAAAAAAAAAAAGTACTTCCTTACACCCTGCCAAATTATTATTACCTAATTGTGCTTACGGGAAAGAGCCCAAAGCTCGTATCTTCCCGTCTCCTGATCGGTTCCAATTTATACTTAGTGATACTTATCATACCTGTCCTTAAAACTTGGAATTGAGGTAGCATTAACTACCTCCTCGCTTAGCAAATTCCAATTATCAACTACGCTTACACAGAAACAGTACTTCCTTACATCCTGCAAAGAAGTTATCTTACGAAGCTTCAAACTATGACCTCTAGTTCTAGGGCCTGCCATATCAAAATATCGATCCCTATCCACTCTATCATAACCATGAAGGAATTTAAAGACTGTCACCATATCTCCCCTCAATCTTCTAGCTTCGAGTGATGGTAAGTTCAATTCCCTCAGCCTCTCATCATAACTGAGATTGCGTATTTCTGGCACCAGTTTCGTGGCAAGTCTTTGAACTTTTTCAAGCTTAGCTACGTGCTTTTCCAAGTGCGGATTCCAAAAGGGGGCTGCATATTCAAGTTTTGGTCTCACATAGGTTACATAAATATTTCTGGACATTTCCTTGTCCATGTGCCTGAAAGCTACCCTTACATTTGATAAAAAAGCACATGCTGCCCTTACTATGCCATTTATATGTATCTCCGGAGACAAATCTGCCAATATGTTTACTTCTAGATCTCTCTCATTTTCTGTCTCATGAAGTTGTACTCCTGCCACTGAGTATTCAAGCTTGGGCCTTCTTGCACTTGTACCCGTTCTCATTACTTTACATTTTGAAGTATTGAATTTCATTAGCCACTTTTCTGACCACTCATGCAGACTATTTAGATTTTCCTGAAGTTCTCTATCATTGTTCACGTTTCTTACTTTCTTCACAATCTTTGCATCATGTGCAAACATATTCATGAATGAATTTACAGACGCTGGTTGGTCATTTACATACACAAGGAACAAAAGTGACTAAAACTTAATCCTGTGGAACTTCACTACTAACTCTTCTTCCTTCAGACACTGAGTGCCTTACTCTAACCCTCTGTTCCCTTCCTTCTAAGTAAGTTGTTATCTATTCCAAAACATTTCCACCTATTCTAGCCATTGTTTGCAGCTTCTTAATAAGTCTCCCGTTTGGAACAGTGGCAAATGCTTTCTGGAAGTCTAGGGATATGCAATCTGCCCAGCCCTCTCTTTCCTGTAAGATTCGGCTTACCTCATCATAAAATTCTAATAAGTTTTTTACTGTTGATCTACCTTCTCTGAAGCCATGGTGTCTCACTGACAAAAAGTTGAAGGATTCCAAGTGTAGAGAGATATGTTTCCTTAGTAGTTTCTCCATAACTTTGCAAACTATGCTGGTCAAGGAAACTGGTCTATTGTTTAAAGCCGTATCCCTCCTTCCCTTTTTGAAGATAGGTATCATGATTGCTTGTTTCTAGGATCTTGGAAGCTCCCCTGACTTCACTGACTTTTTAAATATGATACTTAGTGCCACTGATATTGAGTTTGCGCATTTTGTAAGTACATGAGGGGATATGTCATCAGAACCTGTAGCTTTATGGACATCTAAATCCATCAGCGCTTTGCATACCTCTTTGGCTGAAAGGTTGATGTTCTCTTATTCCGGCCCTTGAGCTTCTATCTCTGCAATCTTAGGGGGTGGGGTATTTTCTACTGTAAATACTGACAAACTCCTTGTTCAATTCTTTGCAGATCTCTTCATCCGTCTCAGTGATGCTTCCATCCTCTCTCTTAAGCCTTAAAACCTGTTCTTTACCTTCAGTTTTCCTCTGATAAAGCTGTGGAAAAGCTTGGGATTTTCTTTAGCCTTCCTGGTGATGTCCCTCTCATAGTCTCTCTCTGCTTCTCTTCTTTTACTTAGGTAATCATTTCTTGCTCTATTGTAGGTTTACCAGGCCTTTATGTTTTTTCTCTTCCAATACCTTTTCCAGCATTTGTCTCTCCACTCCTTAGCTCTTTTACACTCATTATCGAACCATTTCTCTCTGGCATGAATTACACCTACTTTGGTGACAGGTATGCACCAATCAATTATCTTTCCATATTTCTCACAAAAGATGTCGTACGTTTCTTGTACAGATTTGTTGTAAAATAAGGTTCTCCAGTCAATAACTGCAAAAAGCTCATTCATTTTGTTGTAATCTCCTTTCGGATAGTTCCTCCTCATGTCCTCAGTGCCTCTACTCTCAGGCAGAATATCTTCAATTAAATACTCCATCAACAACACACAGTGGTCACTCTTTCCAATTGGTGGTTCATACTCAATTTTTTCAATATCCAACACGTTATCTGTGAATACTAGATCAAGTAGTGATGGTTCGTCCCCACCACTGGCCCTCGTTGGTTCCATTACATGTTGGTGTAGGAAATTCCCTTGTACGCAATCTAGGAATCTTGCCCCGAACGAGTCCTCACCACTGTGTGGATCAAGATTTATCCAATCTATCTCTTTATGATTAAAATCTACCATAATCAAAATCTTACATTTTCTCTCCTGTGCCATGTTAACAACTGAGTTTATGACTTCAGTAGTACCTGTATGACTTTCCTCATAAACTTCTAGCCTATGTTTGTTCCTTGGTGGCTTATATACAACAGTTATTATAATGATCTCTGACCCAGTATTTATGCGAGCAACAAGAAATTCCTTGTAAATTATTGCTTTCACTGCCTCTCTAATGGAAAAATCTTGTGAAATATATTATGATTTTAAGTTGAGTCTCGTTAGATTAGCTCAATTTTGGTTACTTACGAGTTAAGAATTAAGAGTTTTGTATTTTAGTCATTTGAGACATTTTTTTTTTTCATTCAATATTTTTATCTTTTCATTTCAATTTTTAGGGGAGTGGGTAAACATCACCAAAACTATGAACCAAATCCACACACTTGTATCCTGGAGGGTGGTGAGAAACAGATGCCCCGAATAATTTGGAAAAAAATAGCCATTAAAGAGGAATAATGTATGCAGTTATTAGAACCAACATCACATACTAACCTCCAAGAGGCTAGGGGAAAAACAGAGATTCTTCTTTCTTCAGTTACGGTTCTTTTCCTGGCGTATTCGTTACACATCTCACAATATTTCTTCTCATCTGACAAATCATAAAATTCCCAATCTCCTTTTCTCTATTATTTTCTTATTTCTGCCTTTTCTTTAATCTGTTACTTTTTTCCTAAATGTTTTCTTGATTAGAGTACTTTTCTTTTCCTGACCCGGTGTCACTTTTAATAATATAGGAGGTAATTTGTATGTAGTAACGTGATGCAACACCACACACTATTATCCAAGATGCTAATGAATAACAGAGACCCTGTATAAATACGTGAACGGTTGTTTAAAAATGAGAATTTCTTTAAGTAAAGCCTTTGAGGACCCGCCATAAAGGCTTGCTTTCTATCTGGGATATGACGTCGACTCCAACCTCAATTATAAACACCAAGTGACGTGCACTTACGAGTGTTATACCACAACTCAGAAAATTTTTATATGTGATAGTAAAATAATCCTCTGGAAAAAATGAGCAGTAATCCCGGAGCAGCTCAGCTGTTTGATGAGCTAGATAGTGAGTTGGAAATATTAATAAATTAAAAGGACATCAATGCTTCAAGTATCTCTGCGCTTGAGCATAGGAATTCATATGCTCTTTAGGGTTAGATTTGGTTAGGTTGTAATTGGATATTGGTTTTTATTGAGTAACTGTTTTAGGTAGTTAACTATTTTCACACCCTTGGGGAAAAAGGGTATAGTTTTGCTATTACACCCGCCTTAATGGTTTTATGTTTAAGTAAGTCTGTATTGTAAGATATGTGTTTTAAGCCAATTTGACCGTCAAATTATCATATATTATTCGTGTTTAGGTTAGGTTAAGCTTGGTTAGGTAGGGTAGGTTAGATAAGGAATAATTTTGGACTTTTCAAGGTTATATTACTTCAAAACACATCAACAACCAAAGAAAATATATAGATTTCACATGCAGACGTTGATTAATGTAATTATAAAAATTTCCTATGAAGTCCAGAAATTTACTATTTGAGATAGGTTAGTTTATGTTGTTGAAAACGAGTTTATTATTATTTTGATTATTCTTTCAGAATTTTAGATATTTTCGCAATGTTTTGTATTTATATTTCACACATTGGGTTGTGGAAGTAAGCATATACCAAATGTTTATTTTTAGTAGATTTATCCGACCTAAACAACCCCATCTAACCTAACCTAACCCAATCTCAATCATTCCTGATTTTTTGATAAAATAGGGTCAAGTTTGGAATATATGTGAAGTACAAAATAATAATTGATGTAAATTCTTAGGGCTGGTTTTTCTAACGATTTTCTATGTAAAATTAAAAGTTTTGATAGTCTCCTTTTGATATAGGTAGTATATAAAAAAAAAACTGCACAATTACGACAAAAAAGGCCATCAGAATGAATCATTTTACATATAAGATCATGAGAATAATCTTATTTTAATTGTCCAAATTAATTCATGGCATCAAATTCACAATGTTACAGTTGGGTTCTGGTTAAGTTTATGTTCTATATGCATTAAAGTGTCCAAAAGTAATTATTTATCCTTAAGTCGTTCTGGCTATTATTACTAATATAAAAAAAAAGAGAGTTATATTTAAAGTTAAATATGGTGAATTGTTAGAAAAAGTTTATTGGGTAATTGATATTTAATTAAAACTCCCTAAGTATTATTTACTATCTTGTTTATGTATTTTTATGTTATTTTATATTCTTGAAAGTTTGTAGCAAAATAATTTTCCAAACAGGCATTGTCATTAGAAAAAACTCAAATAGCATCTCGATTTACACAAGTAATGTTCAAGTCTGTCATAAGGTTTATAAAAGTTTAGGAAGAGAGGAAGTACTTAGAGAGAATTTAAACAATATCTCAGCAAAGCATTTATATCAGTTTCTTGTCTTTATTGAATCTTAAGAATAATACTATTTCTGTTTAACAGTTGGGTACACATTAATGAAATGTAGATGCATGAGGATCCAGTTAATAAAACAGATTAATTACGTACTTTTTTATATATAAATTTTTTCTGTACTTGCTGACAAAACAAGCATCGATGCTAGACACTCTGCTAACTTTAATGGTTTTATGGCGTCATGTATGAAAAATACCTTATTGAGGATTAAAGTTGGTGAAAAGACTCAAGACAGGTCAAAGCTAAAGGTAATCAGTTGAAAGACGTCCATTTTCTGTTTTGTCATCTAGGCAGTAGCAGTACAGACCTCTAACATCTGGTAATTGGCCAGTCTTGTAATGAATCTCCTCCAATTAGTTAGGGTAGCTCTTAGATGTAGTTTAATTTCTTGGTGCCCGGGCCCAAGCAAAGGCAGTTTACTTTGCCTGTCCAGTGTCACACTCCAATAAAAAGCAGCTAACTGCCCTTCCAAATATATTAAATTGTATCAATAAATCTTTTTAAATTTCTCACAGATATCTTTATATTGTTATTGAAGTGCAAGTTGTGTAATTTTTCACCAAATATTATTGTACGTTTTCGTATCCACATGAGCATTCCTCCTGACGGAAATTTATTGTATAGAATCCTTGAATATTTCTAGTCAAAAATTTATAGTATGACATCCTTTTACTTTGTAATGTATAGTACTTTAGATATCCCTTATAAATTTGTTTTACACTTTCAGAAAAGTTAATGGTCTACCTCAGAGATGGAAGAACGCTGATTGGTTACTTACGTAGCGTTGATCAGTTTGCTAATTTAGTTCTTCATCGTACCATAGAGCGCATTCATGTTGGCACAAGATACGGAGATATCGATCGTGGTGTGTTTGTTATAAGAGGCGAGAATGTCGTCTTGCTTGGGGAAATTGTAAGTAGATTTGTAGTGTATGTATTACAAAAAAAAAGCACTTTTAAGTGTTGCATTAAATATGTTCTTCAAAGCTAATGGACTATATCAATATGGTCATATTTTATACATTTGTATTTTGTCTGTTGCCCAAATACCCATTATTAATTTCTTCATCAATTTTATGGAATTTTCAGTGTCTTCATTCAAATATACACCTTTTTCCTCATGAAATTATTAGATATTTTTGTACCAAATACAGCATATTAAACAAAGAAAATAACTACAGGTTATAATGTTTAAGTACCAGGAGTATTTTTGTCCTAAATTCCTAATTGACTTTTTAAGTCTTTTATGTCCTTACATTTACAAATATTTACATGCTAGTGGAAGTAACAGCTTACTGGTATCACTCCTTGAAATCTGGAAATAATTTCCTTTGAAAGGATGATGCCAAAGAAGATGCTGCTAGCTTAGAAAAAGTTAGCATTGAAGAGATCCTGGAAGCTCAGAGGGTGGAACAAGAGAGACAGCAAGAACAGGAGCAGCTGCGAGCGCGGTTTATGAAGGAGCGAGGTCTTCAGTACACTGCAGAGATTGGACCTGATGATATGTACTAGATCTAAAATTAGTGCTGTTTTCTTTTATGACCAAGATAACCTCTATTTAGGTGAGTCATGCAGGTGAAAATTATCCTGAAGATACTACGTAGCAATAAGTAGTTATCCGATATTGTTAGTATGAAAGAAAAGGGGACCGCCATAGTGTAATTGATAGAGTGCTTGACTCAGTAGGTGATGAACTGCATTCGAGCCTATGTTGGGGCGATAGGAAGGGCATCCAGCCTTAATTCCCCAGCCTCAGTCCATCTGTGCCCAGCTCCAAATGGGGACTAAGTGACACCCAAAATGTTAAGAAAAGAGTAAGCGTGAAAGAAATCTACTGATTATAAACCTAATATGTAATGTTAACTTGGCAGTAGTTACTTAATATTTTATTTCATATCCACTGGTTTGAAATATCTACAACAAAATATGAAGTCTATGCAAGGTACGATATAGCTACTTATTACTAGAATATTGCCAAATCTGTTGACCTTGTTAATATTCTGTGTAACCAGAGATACATCTCTGAACCTCATTTTATTGGGACCATTAAGATTTAGCTGTGTATGGTTTAGGTAATTATGATGAATTTGTCGGATTCTTAATAAGTTTTTTCAATATAATGTGCCTTCTTTCTCTTCACACAGCAGGTTGTCTAGAATAGACATGGTTGAATTAATAATTGTGATCTCTGAAGGCTGGATCAGAAGAGGCCACTTCCACAAGATCCAAGGGACAGACAGGTACCCATTTAAGTGATTTGGTAAGTTCTGTTTATATTATCTGGGAGTTATTCTCGAATTACCTATAATATTGGTATCAAATATGTCTTTTCAATGAATAATCATATTCATAATTAGGTGCAAATTATTTCTTACTCTTTTGACCATGTTTATGAAAATGAACGCTACTTTTGTGGTCCTTGTGTGTGCATGTTGTAGAAAATATGATATAGGAGAATGAGGAGTTGGCCGTCTTTTACTCCCTGTACGTCTTATTTTGTCTGTAAACTACTTTATAGATGTGGTGCCTTTGTCAGTGCATAATAAAGGCCTTGAGCTTGTTCTTTTCTTTCAGTTGTGGTCACCCTTCAAAAACAAAAAATATCAAATAATACTGTATCAGATTGCAGTAAATTGCCTGTAACTTGTTGTGGTAATGCTTTGCATCAGTTATTTCTGAAAAATGTTATACAAGATACAGTAGTTACACGGTAATAATTCTTGAGTTTGTAAAGTTACACAAAATTCATTTGTATGTAATGACTATACACAGTTGTGATTGTATTTACAGTTTGCAGTTAATTTCAAAACAATACAATTTTATTTGTTTTCATAAACAGAACTCTGTACACAAATTTACATTGTATTGTAAAATACTATTTTCAAACGCCTGGCCAAGTAGGATAACTCATGTTGTTTTATATTTGAAGTCCCAGAATCATATCAGTTTCATTGATACTCTTGAGCTATAAGTTCTGTATACTGTAATTTGTTAAAAATAATTTCTTTCAGAAATGGTGTCTCTGGGCGATGTATTTTTTACAAATTAAGAATCGACTTGTTCCTGTAGTTTATCAGTCATTGAGGTTTGTCTTCATATATATTCAATACAATTTATGAAAGAACTTTTATATACATATATAACTTTGTTGCTTGTTGAAAAATTTCATTAAATTGCATACAAATTAAGGAGCTATCTGTTCATATATAACTCTTCTGCTATTTGAATTTTCTCTTTATTTAAAGCTGACGCAAACTAAGGAACAATTTATATATATATATATATATATATATATATATATATATATATATATATATATATATATATATATATATATATATATATATATTATATATATATATATATATATGAAGTATAATATTTTTATTTATTACTGTGAATGTGCATATTTCATTGGTAGGTGTATTTCCATATAGTCATAGCAACGTTTAATTTCCTGTATTTCAAGAAATAACCTTGTATTGTCATTGTGTTGATATGATAATGCTGTTTGTATAGGCATATATGTTAAATAAAAAATTTTATAAGTTTTGTAATGCACAATTTTGTTATTAATAGGTTAATATAAATGTGCTTAGGAATTTTATCATGATGTTTTTGAAGAATTCAGTGTATATCAGTAAAGAAGGGAGACAAAATGAACTGTAAGCAAATCTGGTAAGGCTGAGCAAACTTTTTCATATTTCATCCTAGGCTTTTATTCCATTGGAGACTTCAGTCAAAAAAAATTATCTGTATTTATAGTATTTGAAAGGGATGAATAGATATTATAGAAGAATGTGAAAAGTGCAAAGAGGCGTGTTTGGTACGGAGGAGGGAATGAAAGGAGCAGGTGAGTAGTTGCTGGCAAACGAGGGAAATGAGTGGGATGGGCTGATGAATCAAGGAATTGTTCAATATGGAAAGATAATAGAATATTGGGCAACTGTTTAGAGATAAAAGGAGAATACCAGTGATAAGAGAGTAATGGAACACTGAGCACATGATAAGTTAGGCTTAGAATACCAAAATTAAGATGGGAGTATAGGGTGAAAAGAGCATTGGGTGCTCAAGATTGGTCAGTGGAGCAAGGGAGAGAGTGCAGAGATTGAACGATGGAGAAAGATGTGAATCGATGGCAAAGTCCTAAGGAACTTTCCTATACTAGCTAAGTCAGTTCACTAAAATGGGATAGGTAAGTGCATGGGATATCACCTTAAGATGAAACAGTAGGGTAAATTAATTGCAATAATTGGGCGACCTTTGGAAGATGATCTGGGCCCTTTTCACACGGTGTGATACATGCAGGGTATGGGGAATTTTGTGTAGACCTTTCATCTCGGAAGTGCTGAGATGCGAGTTATAGGGTGAGAGGCTGGCTCATTTAGCAAATGCGTGTGTGCTTTGATGTAACCATTCCTCTTTGCATGATGGATTATGGCCTTTTAATATTTTTGTAGTAGGAATTAAAAAAAAAAAAAAGTCATTTAGGTACCTGTCAATTCTTAAGTACTATCACAGGCTTCTTTCAAAACTTTCATATTAAGTACAAGACTTGATGTGTCACCCCATATTGGCCTAAATTTTAATATTTCAATCTTGTGCTGCTATTATACTAATTCTACTAGGATAAAAAAGACCTTATAGATTACATTCTTTACTGAAAATAAATATTCACAAGGCATATTTGTACTGTAAAAATGACTAGCATAATTTAACCATCATCTTGAGAGGCTCGGCCTTTGATGGTGATTTCGCAACATAGGCAGTTAATAGTAGAACATTCAGGCGTTGTACAGGTACACAAACAGCTCTGGCAGTCACAGACTGAACTAGGACTACAAATGGACAGAGTAGAAAGGCAGCTGGTACACTGTGTGCAAGAGCTTTGACAACAGTCATCACACAATGTGAAACTATTTGTGCAGTGAAAACATTTCTCACACTGGCTTTCTTGTAAGCAGCTGCAGCTCTGAAATGAAAGATTTATTATTGTAACGTAAGACTTGGAACCTTAATTTCAGAATTATAATCAAGTGCTGACCAATATAATTGCAACAAATAAAATTTGGTGTGAATATGATATCGCTGTTGGCCACTGTAGTTTCGGGCGTAATAGCTCTGCTGTTGAGAAAAAATCCACCTAACCCCCTGAAATTGGAGCTCGGTCCTATGATGCATATATGGAGCATCCTGCCGCCAAGAGTGCATTTTAATACAGGAATACCACAAACAAATTGTAAAGGCCAGGAGTTGCAGCGTCTGCCTCTGATTCTCCCCCCTGGAGCTGCAAGAAGAGAAGCAGAAAAACAGGCCAACCCCAGCCCCTTGCAGGGTATAAGAACCGTGGAGAGGCTTTGGTTACCAGGCAATTACCTCTCAACACAACACACGAAAAATTATTCTCTGGCGGTCAGTTCTCGAGGACTCCTCCTACCCACAGACATCAAGAGCAAGCTAGGACCCAACTACAAACACATATGTTTAACATGTTCATGATTCTGCAACTCGTGCAGAGCTTGGACCCATTTCACTTGTATAGCATTTGCTAACATGAAACACTACACAAGTACTTGGATCTGCTAATATTGCTCCCAACACCCTCCAGCAGATCCATCCCCTGCTCCCTCCACACCCCATCTCCCTAACTGCCCATCCTTCCAGTGCCTTCCACATCTCTAGCTCTCACCTCATCTATCATCACGACCTTCTACTGCCTCTTCCCTCACCTACACCCCCTAGTAACCACTGTGCAGCTTCTGACATACTGTACACACACATCAGTATTCAAGTAATATAGATGGCATAAACATGCACAAGATCTCACACACTTCAAAACCCAAACTACAAATTGCCATCTTACAAGAAATAAGTACACAGAATACTAAAAACACCCATGGTTCTAAACCTCACCACCATTAGACAAGATCGGTTTTACAGTGGTGGCTGTGGACTCACCACTCTAGCGCACAAATATATTAACTTCATAGACACCAGTGCACATACAAAATTCATCGTCCCCCACGACACTACTATAGAAATAATATCAATGGAAATATACACTGGTAACACATCAGACATTATAATCACGTATATAAACAGCCCCCTCACACAACCCCTACAGTATCTAACAACTACACAACACTACAATTTGTGATTGTTATGTCTGATGCATTTCCAGTGCATACTTTAACTAACTGTAATGCTGTGGTAGTGTCAGTGGGGGAAGGAGGGGTTGTGTTTGTGTTCACTAGTTTGTATGAACTTAATGGAATTGTGAACCAGTAGGTGATAAGTCAACTGCCAATCGGATCATGTCTGATGGAGTTGAAGTTATAGAATGTAGACGTTTTATGTGTTCAGTATAGTTCTTGTAAGAAGGAAAGTGTATAATGTGTTGTTTGATGAAGTGTGTAAGTTCTTATGTTTATGTCATCTATATTAATTTGAAAAATATTGATGCTGAGTTAGGTGCTGCAGGGGGGTTACGAGTGTAGGTGGGGGAGAGGCAATAGTAGAAGGTCGTATTAATGGAATGAGGTGAGGGTTAGAGTGATGGGGATGTTGATAACATTAGAAGAATGGGCTGATTAGGAGGATGTGGAAAGAGTAGGGGACGGGTTTGTTGGAGGAAGTAAGAAGAAACATGAGCAGATCAAAGTATCTACGTAGTGTTTCATGTTAGCAAGTGTTGTACTGGCGAAATGGTCCAGTTTCTGCACAAGTTGCAGAAAACTGCATCTTTGGTGTGCCGGCTCTAAGGAATGGGAGTACATCAAGCTAGACATGTATTTGTACTTGGGACCTGGGTTGCTCTTAATATCTCCGGCTAGGAGGAGTCAGAGATGACAGCCGAAGAGGCATTTCTTGAGTTAGTTGACCACTGCTGCACTCAGGTTCTCGTGCCCTGTGAGGGGAGAGATTTAGTAAGGCAGTTTGACCTATTTTGCTGCTCTGATCTACAGCTCCATAGAGTAGACCAACGAGACTGTGTTGTGTGAAGAGAGATAATTACCTGAGTGACCAGATAGGTTCTCGTAACCTGAGGGCTCAAACACGGGTCGGTCACCTGAGTCAAGCATTTCACTGAATAATATAATTAATTCTAAGATTTATTGCAACAACTCCTCTTTCTGGCTAAGATGAATACAAAGGCCATAAGAAATTGTAGTTATTATTGTAGTATTCATAAAATCAAGTTAATAACATCACAGAAATGGTATTAAGGCTTACATGTGCCAAGAATAGCTATACCAAAGATGAGAAAGGAATATGGGTAATATCCTCATGCCTCTAGCAACACCAGTATATTTCGAGTAAAGAGTTGTGCATAATTGACTCAAACATAAATAATGTATAAAAATAATAAGGAATAAGGTAGAATGTACCAAGTATGCTCAAGCCCTTTTGCCTCCTTTTTTTTGCTCGTTACACTAAAATCCTTAATACTCTTGATTATAATACATTGAACTTCCTTTCATTTATGGATACTGTAGAGGAAAATTCAAAACTCATAGTCCTTGCATAAGAGGCGACTAAAAGTGACATCCCTGGTGGAGTAGGAGAAGAAATTCCACAATCTCTTATTCTTGCATTTCATATGACCAGACTATGTGGAATAGGGGAGCAGGGTGGCCTGCAATTCCCCCATCTCTTTTAATATTTTCCTACCAAAGCACAGCTGGGAGATGAGTCAGGGATGGGCAGGATATGTTGAAGTTGCCAACTCCCTTTTTTCAACAGTAGTAGCTACCTTTCTAGTCCAGTAAGATAAAGGATTTGAAAAATAATTTACATGCAATACATTGGGCAGCAAAAGGCCGTGCGTCTCCCAGAGTCTTACCGATTTTTCCGGACAGCAGCAGTCAAGCACTGAGGAACAAGTCGGCTTGGATCCACAACACGAGCATGCCTGAGCACAACGCAAACCTAATTCTGCACAGTTGCAGCATGAGATCATTCGGCAGTTGTCTTCGCAAAATCCTTTCTTAAGCATGCATTGTCTTATGCTCAAACCTATAAGTAGGCACAATAATAAGAAAATAATGACACTAAAAGTGAAAATTACTTCTATGTACAGTACTGTATTTTTATCTTCAAATTACATATACAAGTTATTGAATCATGATCACATGCAAAAGCCACAACTTTTAACTTTCTCATGTCATGAATATACATGAGGGTTTTAAGTATTTCTGGTCCTCTCAGTCCAAACAAAGAGCCAAAATTGATAAACGGACACAATAAGGTGTGCAGATAATAATAAACAAGAAAGCCCGGAAGACAAGTATTATGAAAAAGGTAGTTTCTGTAATTATTTTTACTCAAAGGAGTCTAAGGGATAAGTAAAGAAAAAATCTAAAATAAAAGAAAAGGGAAACATAAATACAAGGTGATGTAAGGTTATCATATATCAAATAAAAATATTCAGAACTGGAAAACTACAGAAATACTGTCCACTACCAAATAGTCTCCATTATGTAATATTTCAAGTGAAATGTTGTCTTTAAATTATTACAAAGTTACCTGATAATCCAGAAAAGTCCGAGGTAACACAAAAAGTACGTGATCACCCATTTAGTTACAGAAAGCATGCAGGACATATAATGATTATTATATCTAGACTCGATTAGTTTTATGGTTTACAAAGACAATGATAACTGACCACAACATCTAAATACTCACCTATGATGACCAGAAGCACATATGCTGCAATGGCAATACAAAATATGGCAGCCAGTGGCAGCTGAAAAGTGTCTTCCACTGGAGTAACCTCAACCATGGTATGTCTGGCATTTCACAATCACTGGAAGTCAGCATCTAGGGGGAAAAGAGGAATCATGGTAAAAGCTTTTTTGGCGAAATACTAAATCATCTATGTATTCATTTTACTAACAGTATATTTTTGGGAACTGCCATAGCATAACCAGAAAACTGTTCGACTTGGAAGGTGATGGACCCATATTAGAGCCCACAGTGGGGTGACTGGAAGGGCTTTCAGGTTTAATTGCACAGCTTCAAAATCTATTTGACCCCTAAATAAAGACTAATAGTAACATAAAACGTAAAAAAAAGAAAATATTTTATCATATATTTGTGATTATCCCTCACGCTAGATAGAAAGTATACTCAAACCATATTTTTCTGAGTCATGGAGGCCTTAATAGGATATGGGACTGGGGAGCTAGTAATCCATCCCCTCCTGATCTTTTTTCTTGCAAGAAAACAGATGATTAAAGAGGTGACCTAATTTAACAATGTTAAGAACAGAGCCAGTCTCAGGGGACCACGAATGTTGTCTGTAAAATGCTCGCTGCACAGATGACAGACCTGCGATCAAGCCCACTGGGGGGCAACAGAAAATGACAACCAGCCTTAATCCATATGCTTGAATCCGTATGTGTTCACCCTCATAATAAGGACTATGAGTAACATAAACTGAGAAGGAACAAAGCCAGTTTCAGATGCCTCCCGAGATTAAAAGCAATTCATTTTCTTAATGAAGATGGAGTATGATAGACATAACTTCTTTTCTTCAGGCGGCATATAAATCAAGAATGGGCAAAAAGATGTACCGTATATTCATTCCCTATGGCAACATCATTTTCCTCAGTTGCTATACATCACCTCTGTTAAAGGAAAATTTTTTTAAAACAATTTATATATCAGAGTAGAAAATATAGTTCTAACCAGACTCGAACTTGTGTAAGCTATTTAAATAAAAAAAAAAAAAATAAATACAATATACTAAGGGACAAAAAGATGGAAACAAAGAATAAAATAATAGAATTTACCAATGCTTAAGGAAAGAAGGGTTTATGTGCAGTCAAGATTACCCTAACAGGGTCCAGTAGCAATTCACTGATGAATATGTAGGGACCCTGTATAATATTTACCTCTATGCTTTAGAATATACTGGTCGTTACTTACTTCAAACAAGCAGATCCATTGAGGGTTTACGCTAACGATGGATAATATTGTTATGACTAACATAGAGGTTTGACACAAAGGAAGTATATCATATTGGGTAGCATTAAGTACTAAATGTAATGGTACTCTCTGCGATCAAAATATAATTACTACTAGAAGAGATGTGCAGTCCAAATAGCAACATTGATTATATCTTTAACAATATTAAAATCCCACTTTCTCAAGCTCATGTAGACAAACTGTATGATATAATTTTCACTTTAAGTAAGTTATCATACAGTGGGTTATAACAAATTAATTCAGATTGACAGGAGCACAATAATTTTCCACAATACCACATAGCAGAATGGTCATAGTGCTTGAGTCTGGAGCTGACAGACCCACAATCGAGACCACCCCGGGGTGCTAGGAAAGAAATCTAGCCTAAGTTCTCAAGCCATACTCTGTGTCTAGCCCCATGATGGGGGCTAAAAGTGACACATAAAACTTGGATTATTCAGCTGGGTTAAAGATGAACACCAAGAAAAAGAAGGATTTTTCACATATATTTGAATTACTAACATACATAAAATTTGGTACCTACTATATGTTGAAAGCATATGGAAGGAGTGAGGGTGTCGTATTAAGTGTTTTTCCTAACACTGCTATGAAGTCGTACAGTTATATCTCATAATATCGTATTATTGTTCTTAATTAATTAATCTGGTAGCGTGGTAGGTGATAACAGATATGCATTGTCTGATTTATAAGAGTTTAATTAGTTCTATACTTATTCTACACCTCAAAGCTCCCCGTCCCTTTAAGGTAAAACTCTAAGATCTTATTTGTGCCCCTGTCAAGTTCTTACTGAGACTCTCCAACTCTAACTGCTTCTTACGTTCTTGTATGACCAAGATGGCAGGGCGTGGTAGGCTTGGAAAGCCTTGCCAATAGGCTACCAGAGAAAAGGGGATGCCCTCCATTTTGTGTAGTATTAGGGGCGTGGCTATAAGGAGGGCCTAGATGTGTATTTTCACAGGTGCTAGTACATACGTACATGTAGATATCGGTTTTCTGCTCTCGTGGGAATGACTTGAACTTTGTGACAAATTTGACCTCTATCGGCAACTGGTGCCTATGTGTTAGAGGCCTATGGGCTGAACCATATATCTTTTAGTCATTTCTCTGTAAACACACATCCTGCCAAGGAAACCACCACTGGGAAATATCAGTTACCCCACTTGACTCCCCTGACACCACGTGGGCTATGTTACAGTTATACCGTACTTCTATGCGACAAGGGATAGGTTTGAGGATAGCTATATAGTTTACTTATTGTATAATAATTCTTAGATATGCGAATATAATTTGTGTTTTAATTGTCATTAAACACAGATTTTGTGTTTATTCTTATAACTCAAACGCATTCTGAGCTAATGAGTTTAGCCGAGTGGTTGAAGTGAAGACCATGAAGTAATTAGCAAAAACAAGAAGATTACTAGAGCAATAACCTCTACTCCATACCCTCACCCCAACAAGCCCTTTTTTTTCTAGTATGAACCATGAAATCATAGCTAACAATCTAGTGCAGGAATGCAATACGGTATGCCAACAATAATTGCAAAAGATAAACCTCTCAACTACCATTACTGTATTTATTTTCTTCCTAAGGGTAAGAGAGAATATATCTAATGGATGTTTTAACTTAGCTTTTTACGAATTTAAGTCCCACAAAACTGGCTAGATTAGGTTCTGCAGGTGACCCTTTCCGTCGGGTAAACTACTTTTTTCAGCTTTCCCGAAGCATTTAAAACGTATTGGTGCGTTCCTAACAACAAAATTAATTTCCAACACGAATCTACAAGGAATTATACATGAATTATCATTTCACAAAAAATAAAATAAAATATAAAACTTACAGTGAAGCCTCTTTCAGGCCGGTGCTGCCATGTTTGTTGACAAAGATGCATATGTTCAGATGCGTTGAGCTGGACATCATATTAATAACTTTAATATGGTATATCCTCAAAAATATTTTCTTTTTACATATTATAAAGTGAATCAATGAATATATTATCTTTTTAAATTATATATTACAATATGAACGTAAAAATAGGAGCAAGATGTAACAAGAATACAAAATTGAAGTCAATAAAAGCATACAAACACTTACTCTTCCTCTTCTTTAAAAAATAAAATAATATATTCACCTGATTATGCTCAAAGGAAAGAGCCTTATAATTGTAACACCCCATCTCCTAGTCTGTTTCATTTCTACTCACTAACAATTATCACATCTATCCTGTTTCCTCACTTAGCGAATTTCAATTACCAACTATACTTATTTCATACAAATAAGTTTTCTTAAGAAGCTTCAAACTATGACCTCTAGTTTTGGAGTCACAAATAACAAAATATCACTCTGTTATAGTCATGAGGAAATTTATAAACGGCTATCATATCCCCTCCTCTTCTAGTTTCAAGGGATGGTAAGTCTATTACCAGCGATGAGCAAAGAAAATTGCTTTCATCAGGGTCAGGCACCAAGAAACTTTAAGAAGAAAAGATAGCAACTTAAGGACAAGGCAGAAATAAGAATATTCTAAATAAAAAAAAAACAGTAGATAGAATAGTCAGAGGAGTGAGGACTTAGTAATATGGCAGGATTAGGCTCTGAAATGATGACAGATCAGTTTTTTGAAGGCAGATAGGTCATAAGAGTTAGGGAGGATAGAAGGAGGAAGAGAGAGCCAGATGATGGGCGTGGAAGGAAAGAACCAGTTACTTTATCGATCAATCCGCGAGCTACAAATCTCCATTAAGAACCCGAGAGTATGTATCTCTTTCAGTAGCTTCGAGGCATGTCTTTGATCTTTCTTCAATTTATTTATTTTTTTTTTTATGATTGTGACTCCTGGATGGGCCCGGGTACGGAGAAGAGATCGGGAGTGTTGTGACTTGTCAGATATGAGGGGATAATAAGAGATGGGTAACGAATATCCAAGATTATTCGGTGTTGATGTAGGCATAGAAAAAGAGCCGAAACTGAGGGAAGACTTATCAGCGAACTGTTCTGGACAGTCCTAATGAAGTCCAAAAGACCCATCTGCTGTAGTATCACAACGGGCGGATGGTGCCATGGGCCAACCTACTACATGGTAAATTATATGATTTTTCAATAAGTAATTTCCCATCTCCTGGTCTTTTAATCTGTGTGTGGGCATTACCTAATGTACCAAACTGTTATCACAGGAAATATTTTTTTTTTAGCTCATTAACACTTATTACATTTTTCTCAAAACTATGAATGTATTTAGAATTTACCGTTTCTTCACTTAGAGACTCCAGTTATCAAGTATTCTCACTCTAAAAAAAAAAGTATTTCCTTATATCCAAACTAATTGTTCTCCTGGGAAAGAGGTCTATGGTCGTAACTCCAGTTTCCTGAATGGGGCCTTTATTCTTTACTCACTAACACTAATTATACATTTTCTTAAACTATGAATCTAATTTTCTTCCATCAGCGAATTTCATTTAACACCTAATCTGGCATTTAAAAAAAAAAAAGTATTTCCTTGCATCAGGCTCAGAATTTCTTTCCTGTCTTTCGAAGCTTAAAACAATGACTCCTAGCTCTAGAACCTCAACTATTATTGAACTAAAAAAGTACTTTTCATCCTGCAAAAATAGCTTTATTACCAAGCTTTACAATATGACCTCTAGTCAAAGTACTGGATCCGGGGCAGACAAGAGAAAATATTGCAAGGAAAGAAAATATGAATATAGTTATAAAAATGAATAAGGAATAAGAAGACAGAATACCTAGATAAAACTTAAAGAATCATATATGGAAGAGAAAACTTAAATTGTAGTGTAAAGAATAAAAAGAAACTTATACTAAGTAACAAAAATGTAATAATAATAATAATAATAATAATAATAATAATAATAATAATAATAATAATAATAATAATAATAATAATAATAATAATAAGAAGAAGAAGAAGAAGAAGAAGAAGAAGAAGAAGAAGAAGAAGAAGAAGAAGAAGAAAGAAGAAGAAGAAGAAGAAGAAGAAGAAGAAGTCACGAAATGTCATCTAGAAAGCAGACCCAACTCCAGGTCAAAACAGATACAAAAAAGGTCAGCGGTCGGCCAATAATGGGATCAGAATAATAATTGATTATGTATTGAACCTATCTTTTAACACACACATACACAGACACATATGCACACATAGGCAGCTACACATATAAACACACACAAAAAGTAAATTCAGTATATACATACACACTTTCAAATATATATATATATATATATATATATATATATATATATATATATATATATATATATATATATATATATATATATATATATATATATATATATATATATATATATATATATATATATATATATATATATATATATATATATATATATATATATATATATACAATTTTAAGGAAAGCGAACAAATCTATGCCTACATCTACACAGTATATTCTGGCGTATTCGCTGCACATTTCATTACCCCTTCACATCTGATAAGACGCAGCACTTCTCAAATCTCTCTCTCTCTCTCTCTCTCTCTCTCTCTCTCTCTCTCTCTCTCTCTCTCTCTCTCTCTCTCTCTCTCTCTCTCTCTCTCTCTCTCTCTCTCTCTCTCTCTCTCTCTCTCTCTCTCTCTCTCTCTCTCTCTCTCTCTCTCTCTCTCTCTCTCTCTCTCTCTCTCTCTCTCTCTCTCTCTCTCTCTCTCTCTCTCTCTCATTAGAAAACGGTCTTCATTACTTTGGCCCTTCTTTCAGCCTGTCTTATAATTATATCACTAAGTACAAACTGGAACCGACCAAGAGACGGGAAGTTACGAGCTTGTGGCTCTTTTCCGTAAGCACAGAGGTATGCAAAGCGATGATGGATTTAGATGTTTATAAAGCTACAGGTAATGATGACATATCCCCTCATGTACTAAATAAAATGCGCAAACTCAATATCAGTGGCACTAAGTATCATATTTAAAAAGTCACTGGATTTAGGGGAGATTCTAAGATGCTGGAAACAATCAAATGTGATACCTATCTTCAAAAAGGGAAGGAGGGATACGGCTCTGAACAATAGACCAGTTTCCTTGACCAGCATAGTTTGCAAAGTTATGGAGAAACTACTAAGGAAACATATCTCTCTTCACTTGGAATCCTTCAACTTTTTGTCAGTGAGGCAACATGGCTTCAGAGAAGGTAGATCAACAGTAACAAACGTATTAGAATTTTATGATGAGGTAAGCCGAATTTTACAGGAAAGAGAGGGCTGGACAGATTGCATATTCCTAGACTTCCAGAAAGCGTTTGACACTGTTCCACGAGGGAGACTTATTAGGAAGCTGCAAGCAATGGCTAGAATAGGTGGAAATGTCTTGGAATGAATAAAAACTTACTTAGAAGGAAGGGAACAGAGGGTTAGAGTAAGACACTCAGTGTCTGAATGGAGAAGAGTTAGTAGTGGAGTTCCACAGGGTTCAGTTTTAGGGCCATTTTTGTTCCTTGTATATGTAAATGACCTACCAGAGTCTGTAAATTCATTCATGAATATGTTTGCAGATGATGCAAAGATTGTGAAGAAAGTAAAAAACGAGAACAATGGTAGAGAACTTCAGGAGGATCTAAATTGTCTGCATGAGTGGTCAGAAAAGTGGCTAATGAAATTCAATACTTCAGAATGTAAGCCCCCTTTTGGAATCCACACTTGAAAAAGCACATAGCTAAGCTTGAGAAAGTTCAAAGACATGCCATGAAACTGGTGCTAGAAATACACAATCTCAGTTATGATGAGAGGCTGAGGGAATTAGACTTACCATCACTCGAAGCTAGACAATTGAGGGGGGATATGGTGACAGTCTTTAAATTCCTTCATGGTTATGATAGAGTGGATAGGGATCGATATTTTGATATGGCTGGCTCTAGAACTAGAGGTCATAGTTTGAAGCTTCGTAAGAAAGCTTCTTTGCAGGATGTAAGGAAATACTTTTTCAGTGTAAGAGTAGTTGATAATTGGAATTTGCTAAGCGAGGTGGTAGGTAATGCTATCTCAATCCATAGTTATAAGGACAGGTATGATAAGTATCACTAAGTATAAAATGGAACCGATCAGGAGACGGGAAGATACGAGCTTTGGGCTCTTTCCCGTAAACACAATTAGGTAATTACACTTAGGTAATTACACACACACACATACACACACACACTCTCTCTCTCTCTCACACACACACAGGATGTGTGTAATTACCTCAATTAGGTAATTACACACATCTTGGAAATGTAGGGAAATACTGTTGAGAAAAAAAAAAGTCTAAAAGACCTTCAAGAATTCAAAGAAGTGTTCATTAGACGATACAGAACACACGAAGAGATGGGAAAGATCAAAAACTTGTTGCAAGAGGCAAGAAGGTTAAATGAGTAGAGAAATGAAGAAAAGAAAAGAAAATTTCATATCAGAGTTCTTCCAGACAAAGGGGAGATAAAGAAGATAATGACAGAAGATCAGGGGATGGGGCCTCATTAAGATTGTTATACACAAATGCTCACGGAATAGCTGGTAAGGCAGTAGAATTAAAAGATAGGATTCACAACAGTAAGGCAGATATAGTAGCAATTACAGAGACTAAGTTGAGTGAGGACATAAACAGTGTCACAGTTTTTCCTAAGGGCTTCAGAATATTAAGGGTTGAAAAATCTGAGAGGACTGGTGGAGGGATAGCACTGCTCATAAGTGAAAGGATTCAAGTTGAAGAAATAAACTTGGCTATAGAAAATGAGTTCAAGGAATTTCTTGTTGTTCGAATAAATACTGGGTCAGAGAGCATTATAATAACTGTTGTATATAACCCACCAAGGAACCAAAATAGGCTAAGAGTTTATGAGGAAAGTCATATAGGTACTATTGAAGTCATAAACTCAATTGTTAACATGGCACGGGAGAGAAAATGTAGGATTTTGATTATAGGTGATTTTAATCATAAAGAGATAGATCGGATAAATCTTGACCCACACAATGGTGAGGACTCATTTGGGACAAGATTCCTAGATTGCGTGCAAGGGAATTTCCTATACCGACATGTAATGGAACCAGCGAGGGCCAGGGGTGGGGATGAGCCATCACTACTTGATGTAGTATTCACAGATAATGTGTTGGATATTGAAAAAATTGAGTATGAACCACCAATTGGAGAGAGTGACCACTGTGTGTTGTTGATGGAGTATATCATTGAAGATATTCTGCCTGAGAGTAAAGGCACTGAGGACATGAGGAGGATCTATCCGAAAGGAGATTACATCAAAATGAATGAGTTTTTTGCAGTTATTGACCGGAGAACCTTATTTTACAACAAATCTGTACAAGAAATGTATGACATCTTTTGTGAGAAATATGGGAAGATACTAGATTGCTGCATACCTTTCACCAAAGTAGGTGTAATTCATGCCAGAGAGAAATGGTTTGATAATGAGTGTAAAAGAGCTAAGGAGTGGAGAGACAAATGCTGGAAAAGGTATAAGAGGAGAAAAAACATAAATGCCTGGCAAACCTACAAAAGAGCAAGAAATGACTACCTAAGTAAAAGAAGAGAGGCAGAGAGAGACTATGAGAGGGACATCACCAGGAAGGCTAAAGAAAATCCCAAGCTTTTCCACAGCTTTATCAGAGGAAAGTGAAGGTAAAAAAACAGGTTTTTAGGCTTAAGAGAGCGGATGGAAGCATCACTGAGACGGATGAAGAGATCTGCAAAGAATTGAACAAGGAGTTTCAGTCAGTATATACAGTAGAAAATACCCCACCCCCGCAGAGATAGAAGCTCAAGGGCCGGTATTAGAGAACATCAACCTTACAGCCGCAGAGGTATGCAAAGCGCTGACGGATTTTGATGTTCATAAAGCTACAGGTAATGATGATATATCCCCTCATGCATTTAAAAAATGCTCAAACTCAATATCAGCGGCCCTGGGTAACATATTTAAATAGTCACTGGATTCAGAGAAGATTCCAAGATGCTGGAAACAAGCAAATGTGATACCTATCTTCAAAAAGGGAAGGAGGGATACGGCTCTGAACAAAAGACCAGTTTCCTTGACCAGCATAGTTTGCAAAGTTATGGAGAAACTACTAAGGAAACATATCTCTCTTCACTTGGAATCCTTCAACTTTTTGTCAGTGAGGCAACATGGCTTCAGAGAAGGTAGATCAACAGTAACAAACTTATTAGAATTTTATGATGAGGTAAGCCGAATCATACAGGAAAGAGAGGGCTGGGCAGATTGCATATTCCTAGACTTCCAGAAAGCATTTGACACTGTTCCACATGGGAGACTTATTAGGAAGCTGCAAGCAATGGCTAGGATAGGTGGAAATATTTTGGAATGGATAAAAACTTACTTAGAAGGAAGGGAACAGAGGGTTAGAGTAAGACACTCAGTGTCTGAATGGAGAAGAGTTAGTAGTGGAGTTCCACAGGGTTCAGTTTTAGGGCCACTTTTGTTCCTTGTATATGTAAATGACCTACCAGAGTCTGTAAATTCATTCATGAATATGTTTGCAGATGATGCAAAGATTGTGAAGAAAGTAAAAACGAGAACAATGGTAGAGAACTTCAGGAAGATCTAAATTGTCTGCAAAAGTGGTCAGAAAAGTGGCTAATGAAATTCAATGCTTCAAAATGTAAGGTAATGAGAATGGGTACAAGTGCAAAAAGGCCCAAGCTTGACTACTCGGTGGCTGGAGTACAACTTCAAGAGACAGAAAATGAGAGAGATCTAGGAGTAAACATACTGGCAAATTTGTCTCCAGAAATACATATAAATGGCATAGTAAGGGCAGCATATGCATTCTTATCAAATGTAGGGGTAGCCTTCAGGCACATGGACAAGGAAATGTTCAGAAATATTTATGTAACCTATGTGAGGCCAAAACTCGAATATGCAGCCCCCTTTTGGAATCCACACTTGAAAAAGCACATAGCTAAGCTTGAAAAAGTTCAAAGACATGCCACGAAACTGGTACCAGAAATACGCAATCTCAGCTATGATGAGAGGCTAAGGGAATTAGACTAACCATCAATCGAAGCTAGAAGATTGAGGGGGGATATGGTGACAGTCTTTAAATTCCTTCATGGTTATGATAGAGTGGATAGGGATCGATATTTTGATAGGGCTGGCTCTAGAACTAGAGGTCATAGTTTGAAGCTTCGTAAGAAAGCTTCTTTGCAGGATGTAAGGAAATACTTTTTCAGTGTAAGAGTAGTTGATAATTGGAATTTGCTAAGCGAGGAGGTAGTTAATGCTATCTCAATCCATAGTTTTAAGGACAGGTATGATAAGTATCACTAAGTACAAAATGGAACCGATCAGGAGACAGGAAGATACGAGCTTTGGGCTCTTTCCCGTAAACACATTTAGGTAATTACAATTAGGTAATTACACACACACACATATATATATATATATATATGTATGATGTCATTTCAACGGGTGGCACCAGCAGCCCATTGAAAGACTACGACTGAAGGTATTCGGATGCAATTAGGACTTGTCCAGACAGTTCCAGGTTGAGTCTTCCTTCAGGACGATTCTTTCCTCATGCCTACATCTACACTGAATATTCTGGTTTATTCATTACACATCTCTTGCTATTCCATTACATTTGACAAATCACAACATTCAGCACATCTGTCTCTTTTACTTTCTTTTTCCTTACATTTGTCATTATTTATAGAAAGTTCACGACTAATGGTCCCAGTACCTGGCATAGTGGGGTGCGAAGATAACCTTGCACCTCCCAATAGATCTGCTTCTTTCACTCTTCACTATTCTAACATTCGTGGGCTGAACTCTAATCTTTCGTCTGTGAACAGCACTTGGGCACTTTCCTCCCTAACCTCCTCCTCCTATCTGAAACCCAGCTGTCTATACATCCTTCCATTGACCCATTCCAAATCTCTCATTATAATCTGTATACTCGTTTTCATTCCAAAGGTGGGGTCTGTGCATATTGCAACACTAACACTTCTACTGTGAGGCTCATGGACCTTGAATCTCCAGACTTTGATGTTCACTGGCTAAAAGTCTATCTCTCCACTACCACTATCTTCCTTTGCTTCTGCTACTGTTCTCCAAACTCCACCGCATTTGTGTCTTTCTTTGAATATCTATCCTCGTGCCCTGAGTCCTTGCTATCTTCTCACCCACATGCCGAAGTTCTCTACATTGGAGACTTCAATGTACATCACAGTGAGTGGCTTCATTTTTCTCACACTGATGTGGGAGGAAG
Organism: Halocaridina rubra; assembly: GCA_037179515.1. Classification (NCBI taxonomy): domain Eukaryota; kingdom Metazoa; phylum Arthropoda; class Malacostraca; order Decapoda; family Atyidae; genus Halocaridina; species Halocaridina rubra. The sequence goes on along the minus strand of JAXCGZ010017583.1, from coordinate 9,073 downwards.
CAAGGCCCTTGCTTTCTCTATTACTCACGATCTGGAGCAAATTATCAAACATCCTACTCATGTTCCTGATCGTCACGAACATGCTGCAAACATTCTTGACCTATTTTTTACTTCTATCCCTTCAAACTACTCTTATTCTGTGCTTTCCCCTCTTGGTAAATCTGACCACTCTATGATCTCAGTCTCTTCCACTTTCGCTCCCCCACCACCAATCCCTCCTACTCAGTGCCGTATTTGGCACTTCAAGCGTACCCAACATGAAAATTTCCGTACCTTTCTCTTTGACTTCCCATGGGATGCCTACTGCTTTCGGTCCCGTAACCCTGATTAGGTAGCTCTAAAAGTTGCCGAGATCATGACCGCGGGAATGGCGGCATACATGCCCTCTTCTACAAAAACTTTCTCTCCCCCTAAACCTTAGTTTGACCATGCCTGCTCTATGGCTATCCAGACTAGGAATCAGGCTCACCGATCTTACCTAGCCTCTCCTTCCGATTTTCCTCGCTCTGCTTTTATTATAGCTAGGAATCGCTGTTCTGCTCAGATTCGAAGGTCTAAGGCTTCCTTTATAAGAAGGAAAGTTGATGACCTTAACTCCTCTCCCACTGACAAATGCTTGTGGTCCTTAGCCAAAAACCTCTCCAAAAACTTCTGTAACTCAAGCTTTCCCCCTCTCATTCGTTCTGATGGTTCTATAGCTTGCTCTCCCACTGACAAAGCCACTCTCTTTGGCTCTCATTTTTCTGCCAGCTCTTCTATCAATGATTCCAGCGCACCTGTTCCTCAGTCTTTTCCCCTCTCTAACCCTATGCCCTCCCTTATCCTTTCTTCACGCAAAGTTCATAAGGTTCTTCTCTCGCTAAAGACGAACAAGGCATCTGGTCCTGGTGGCGTCCCTGCAAGGTTCCATAAGGAGTTTGCAGATGAACTGGCTCCCGTGCTTTGCCGTCTTTTTTGCCTCATTCTGTCAACCAGTATCTATCCTTCATCTTGGAAGCATGCTCTAATTCAACCTGTTCCTAAGAAGGGTGATCGCTCTATTCCTTCTAACTACCGACCTATTGCTCTAACCTCCTCTATTGCTACAGTTTTCGAAACTTTGCTCAATGCTCACTTCTTGAAATGCCTTGAATCTAACCCACTTATCTCCGATCACCAGTACGGCTTTCGCAAGGCAAGATCCACTGTTGATCTCCTGTCCTATCTTACTCATGTATGGTCATCTTCTCTGAGGAACTATGGGGAATCCTTAGTCGTCGCCCTCGATATTTCTAAGGTTTTTGACAGAGTCTGCTGCAAGGCTCTGTTGGCCAAACTCCCTGCCTATGGCTTTACCCCTTCTTTCTGTTCTCTGATTTCCAGTTTTCTTACTGACCGTTCTATATCTGGAGTTGTTGATGGTGCGACATCTAGCCCTTTCTCTATTACCAGTAGTGTTCCACAGGGCCCTGTTCTTTCACCTACTCTGTTCCTTCTCTTCATCAATGATCTTCTACAATCCCCATCTTCCTCTCTTCTTCATACCTTTGCTGATGATTCTACCCTTCACTTTTCCTCTGCCTTTTCTTCACAACCTTCAACTGTTACTCGTAATCAATCTTGTATCACTCTTTCTTCTACTCTTAACTCCGATTTGCAGAGAGTATCTGAATGGGGCACTCAAAATTTAGTTAAATTCAATGCCTCCAAGACACAGTTTCTGGTTATCTCTTTATCTTCTTCTCCTCCTGATAACCCTATTGTCTTCGAAACTAATGAAATTTACCCTCTTAGACAGTTTCTGGCTATCTCTTTATCTTCTCCTCCTGATAACCCTATTGTCCTCGAAACTAATGAAATTTACCCTCTTAACTTTATCAACATATTAGGAATCCATATAGCCTCTAACTTGTCTTGGAGGAATTACATAATCCAAATTTCTAAATCTTCATCCAAAAAATTGGGGGTTTTGTTTCGTTTTCGTTATTACTTTTCTTCATTGCAGTTACTTAAAATTTACAAAGGTCTTATCCGCCCCTGCTTAGAATACTGCTCACACATCTGGGGTGCTTCTTCCTTTACTTATCTTCTTGATAGGGTTGAATCTAAGGCAGTCAAACTCATTAATGATCCTTCTCTTACTTCTAACCTGGATTCTCTCTCTCTTCGCCGTAAGGTATCTTCCCTTTCTCTTTTCTATAGCTGCTACTTCCATCGCTGCTCTGATGAGTTGGCGAGTTGCATTCCTCCTCCATTGCCGAGGCCACGTAACACTCGCCAAGCGGCCTCATCTCACAGGTACTGTGTGGAGATTGTTAGTTCGTGGATTGGTCGGTGCAGCGACTGCTTCTTCCCATCTACTTCCAGACTCTGGAACTCTCTTCCTCCTTCTGTCTTTCCTAATTTTTATGACCTTTCATCCTTCAAAAAGCAGATCTATCTTCATCTCAGAGCCTAGTCCTCCATATCTCTGGGTCCTCTGTACTTTGACTGTTTTTTTCTGTCCCTCGTTTTCCTTTGTGTGACATCACCTCATCTCTGCCTTGCCCTTAACTTTTTTCTTTTCCTTCGTCTTGGTATTTTCTCGTGCCCGGCCTTTATTGATGAGGGCAGTTTCTGCCTGTCCCGGTGTCACACTCTTAAAAATATATATATATATATATATATATATATATATATATATATATATATATATATATATATATATATATATATATATATTAATAACACTGAACTGTTAACATACAGTCTAAAATGGTAGGAAAAGCCCATTTAATAAAACAACGAATATATAAATATATATATATATATATATATATATATATATATATATATATATATATATATATATATATATATATATATATATATATATATATATATATATATATATATATATATATATATATATATATATATATATATATATATATAAAAGTTATTAATTTCGTGACCCTGACTGGCCACCTTCTCAAAGTACAGTGGCAAGAGATAAAGCTAGCATAAAAAAAAGGAGACAAAAAACCTGCCCAGGGTACATTTACAAGGGGTTGAGATATCTCTCAACCCCTTGTAAATGCACCCGGGGAGTGTTTTTGGTCTCATTCTTTTCTATTGTTTTTTTTTTCCCTAGCTGTATCTCTTGCCATTGTACTTTGAGAACGTGGCCAGCTAAGGTCACGAAATTAATAAGTACTTTTTATATTTGTATTTTCGTTGTTTTACTTAATGGGCTTTTCCTAACATATATATATATATATATATATATATATATATATATATATATATATATATATATATATATATATATATATATATATATCCAAACCCTTGGCCAAATCCTGTGTCATCGCTAGAAGAACGAAGTGTAACAACACGTTGTGTTAATTTGCTTATTCTTTGCTGTTGGCTAGCCCCCAAAATGGGAGGAAATGCCAAGGTAAATATATAAAATATATATAATTTCTTTTTTTATGAGCATGACATCGGAACAGGCAACAAATTCCCGGACATGAGAAAACACCAAGACTATTGAAATGAAAAAGGTTAAGGACAAGGCAGAGATGAGGTAATGTTACACAAAAGAAAACGACAGACAGAAAATATAGTCAAAGTACAGATGACTTAGAGATATGGAGATTAGGCCCTAAGATGACGACAGATCTGCTTTTTGAAGGAAGATAGGTCATAAGAATTTGGAAAGACAGAAGGGGACAGAGTTCCAGAGTATGGAGGTGCACTGACCAATCCACGAGCTACAAATCTCTACACAGTACCTGTGAGATGAAGCCGCTTGGCGAGTGTTATGCGGCCTCGGCAGTGGGGGAGGGATGCAACTCGCCAACTCATCAGAGCAGCAACTGAAAAGGTAGCTATAGAAAAGAGAAAGGGATGATACCTTACGGCGAAGAGAGAGAGAATCCAGATTAGAAGTAAGAGAAGGATCATTAATGACTCTGACTGTCTTAGATTCAACCCTATCAAAGAGATAAGTATAAGAAGAAGCACCCCAGATGCGTGAGCAGTAGTCTAAGCAGGGACGGATAAGACCTTTATAGATTTTAAGTAACTATAAAGAGGAAAAGTAACGACGAAAAACGAAACAGAACACCCAAATTATTGGATGAAGATTTAGAAATTTGGATTATGTAATTCCTCCAAGACAAGTTAGAGGCTATATGGATTCCAAATATGTTGATACAATTAAGAGGGTAAATTTCGTTAGTTTCGAAAACAATATGGTTATCAGGAGGAGACGAAGAGTAAGAGATAGCCAGAAACTGTGTCTTGAAGGCATTGAATTTAACTAAATTTTGAGTGCCCCACTCAGATACCCTCTGGAAATCGGAGTTCAGAGTAGAAGAAAGAGTAATACGAGACTGATTACGAGTAGCAGATGAAGATTGTGAAGAATTGGCGGAGGAAAAGTGAAGAGTAGAATCGTCAATAAAGGCATGAGGAAGAGAGGAAGATGGGGATTGCAGAAGATCATTGCAGAAGAGAAGGAGCAGAACCCTGTGGAATCCCACTGGTAACAGAGTTCCGGTTTTACCTCACGGACTCAGAGAAAAGGTTAGAATTCGCACCATCAACAACTACAAATATAAAACGGTCAGAAAGAAAACTGGAAATCAGAGAACAGAGAGAAGGGGTAAAGCCATAGGCAGTAAGTTTGGCCAAAAGAGCCTTGTGCTAATAATAATAATAATAATAATAATAATAATAATAATAATAATAATAATAATAATAATAATAATAATAATAATAATAATAATAATAATAATAAAAATAATAGTAATAATAATAATATATATATATATATATATATATATATATATATATATATATATATATATATATATATATATATATATATATATATATATATATATATATATTACACGCTAACTAAGTAAATGTTAAATTAATCTTCGTGTATCTAGTAGTAGGATTGCCCACGGCAGCAACCGCCCGTTGTGATACTACAGCTGAGGGCTTTTTGAACTTAAATAGGACTGTCCATGACAATTTGATGCTGCTAAGTCTTCCTTCAGTTATGGTTATTTTTCTATGCCTACATCAACACTGAATATTCTTGGATGTTCATTGCCCTCTCCATCTCTGTTTCTCTTTACTTTATATATTATTCGTGCCCAGCCGATGAAGGCTGTTTTATATAATTATTTTTTGGCCCGTCCTGGTGTCACAATCATAAAAAAAAAAAATAATAACATTCTCTTATTTCTGCCTTGTCCAGAAACTGCTACTTTTTTCTCAAATGTTCTTGGTGTTCAGGCCCGATGAGGACAATATTCTTTGCCCGTTACGGTGTCAAACTCATGAAAAAAAAGGTCAAATAAAAATACCAGAGGTCACCATTGTTTAGGTTAGGTTAGAATTGGCAATTAACGCTAATACTATTGAACACAATAAGTCCCCCACATACACACACACACACACACACACACACAACAGTAAGGCAGATATAGTAGCAATTACAGAGACTAAGTTGAGTGAGGACATAAACAGTGTCACAGTTTTTCCTAAGGGCTTCAGAATACTAAGGGTCGAAAGATCTGAGAGGACTGGTGGAGGGATAGCACTGCTCATAAATGAGAGGATTCAAGTTGAAGAGATAAACTTGGCTATAGAAAGTGAGTTCAGGGAATTTCTTGTTGCTCGCATAAATACTGGGTCAGAGAGCATTATAATAACTGTTGTATACAACCCACCAAGGAACCAAAATAGGCTTGAAATTTATGAGGAAAGTCATATAGGTACGATTGAAGTCATAAACTCAGTTGTTAACATGGCGCGGGAGAAAAAATGTAGGATTTTGATTATGGGAGACTTTAATCATAAAGAGATAGATTGGATAAATCTTGACCCACACAGTGGTGAGGACTCCTTTGGGGCAAGATTCCTAGATTGCGTACAAGGGAATTTCCTACACCAACATGTAATGGAACCAACAAGAGCCAGGGGTGGGGATGAGCCATCACTACTTGATCTGGTGTTCACAGATAATGTGTTGGATATTGAAAATATTGAGTATGAACCACCAATTGGAAAGAGTGACCACTGTGTGTTGTTGATGGAGTATATCATTGAAGACATTCTTCCTGAGAGTAGAGGCACTGAGGACATGAGGAGGAACTATCAGAAAGGAGATTACATCAAAATGAATGAGCTTTTTGCAGTTATTGACTGGAGAACCTTATTTTACAACAAATCTGTACAAGAAATGTATGACATCTTTTGTGAGAAATATGGGAAGATAGTAGATTGCTGCATACCTGTCACCAAAGTAGGTGTAATTCATGCCAGAGAGAAATGGTTCGATAATGGGTGTAAAAGAGCTAAGGAGTGGAGAGACAAATGCTGGAAAAGGTATAGGAGGAGAAAAAACATAAATGCCTGGCAAACCTACAAAAGAGCAAGAAACGACTACCTAAGTAAAAGGAGAGAGGCAGAGAAAGATTATGAGAGGGACATCACCAGGAAGGCTAAAGAAAATCCCAAGCTTTTCCACAGCTTTATCAGAGGAAAACTGAAGGTAAAAGAACAGGTTTTAAGGCTAAAGAGAGCGGATGGAAGCATCACTGAGACGGACGAAGAGATCTGCAAAGAATTGAACAAGGAGTTTCAGTCAGTATTTACAGTAGAAAATACCCCACCCCCTCAGATTGCAGTGATAGAAGCTCAAGGGCCGGTATTAGAGAACATCAACCTTACAGCCACAGAGGTATGCAAAGCGCTGATGGATTTAGATGTTCATAAAGCTACAGGTCCTGATGACATATCCCCTCATGTGCTTAAAAAATGCGCAAACACAATATCAGTGGCACTAAGTATCATATTTAAGGAGTCATTGGAGTCGGGGGAGATTCCAAGATGCTGGAAACAAGCAAATGTGATACCTATCTTCAAAAAGGGAAGGAGGGATACGGCTCTGAACTATAGACCAGTTTCCTTGACCAGCATAGTTTGCAAACTTATGGAGAAACTACTAAGGAAACATATCTCTCTTCACTTGGAATCCTTCAACTTTTTGTCAGTGAGGCAACATGGCTTCAGAGAAGGAAGATCAACAGTAACAAACTTATTAGAATTTTATGATGAGGTAAGCCAAATCTTACAGGAAAGAGAGGGCTGGGCAGATTGCATATTCCTAGACTTCCAGAAAGCGTTTGACACTGTTCCACATGGGAGACTTATTAGGAAGCTGCAATCAATGGCTAGAATAGGTGGAAATGTCTTGGAATGGATAAAAACTTACTTAGAAGGAAGGGAACAGAGGGTTAGAGTAAGACACTCAGTGTCTGAATGGAGAAGAGTTAGTAGTGGAGTTCCACAGGGTTCAGTTTTAGGGCCACTTTTGTTCCTTGTATATGTAAATGACCTACCAGAGTCTGTAAATTCATTCATGAATATGTTTGCAGATGATGCAAAGATTGTGAAGAAAGTAAAAAACGAGAACAATGGTAGAGAACTTCAGGAGGATCTAAATAATCTGCATGAGTGGTCAGAAAAGTGGCTAATGAAATTCAATACCTCAAAATGTAAGGTAATGAGAATGGGTACAAGTGCAAGAAGGCCCAAGCTTGACTACTCGGTGGCTGGAGTACAACTTCAGGAGACAGAAAATGAGAGAGATCTAGGAGTAAACATATTGGCAGATTTGTCTCCAGAAATACATATAAATGGCGTAGTAAGGGCAGCATATGCATTCTTATCAAATGTAAGGGTAGCCTTCAGGCACATGGACAAGGAAATGTTCAGAAATATTTATGTAACCTATGTGAGGCCAAAACTCGAATATGCAGCCCCCTTTTGGAATCCGCACTTGAAAAAGCACATAGCTAAGCTTGAAAAAGTTCAAAGACATGCCACGAAACTGGTGCCAGAAATACGCAATCTCGGTTATGATGAGAGGCTGAGGGAATTAGACTTGCCATCACTCGAAGCTAGAAGAGTAAGGGGGGATATGGTGACAGTCTTTAAATTCCTTCATGGTTATGATAGAGTGGATAGGGATCGATATTTCGATATGGCTGGCTCTAGAACTAGAGGTCATAGTTTGAAGCTTCGGAAGAAAACTTGTTTGCAGGATGTAAGGAAATACTTTTTCAGTGTAAGAGTAGTTGATAATTGGAATTCGCTAAGCGAGGAGGTAGTTAATGCTACCTCAATCCATAGTTTTAAGGACAGGTATGATAAGTATCACTAAGTCTAAAATGGAACCGATCAGGAGAAGGAAGATACGAGCTTTGGGCTCTTTCCCGTAAACACAATTAGGTAATCACAATTAGGTAATCACACACACACACACATGCCTAAATCGGTGGTTCCCAACTTTTTCTGACCATGCCCCAACTAAGCATCTCCAAAATCCTGATCCCCTTGTGAAATATAACACTTGTTATTCAAAACTGGTTGATCGAGACATGCGAGCGTGGGGCGGCGAAAAGTACCTTGTGGACCATTTACACCTGTACATACATACACACAAATATTTTTTATATATGTATACTGTATATGCACCGTATATATAACTCAAACTCACACAGACTAACTAGATAAAAAAAATCAATGTTAATAAACTATTTGCGAAATTACCCCCCCCCCCCTTAAAACTTAAATTGCTCCCTGTGGGGCATTTGCCCCCCTCGTTAGGAACCATAGATATAAATATACGCTTAGGCCGCTAAGTAGCGAGGGTGAAACTTTAACCAACTGACTGGGTCCTAATATAGTAAAATTGTACGTAAACATTAAGCGTTTTAAAATAGACACTTTTTCGAAGCCTTTAATAAATAATAAACCTCAGTATCAATTAAACGTAAAAAAAATCGATTTTCTTGTTTAATAACTCCTCAATATTATCTTGCAAAATGGAATTGCACTAGAAGCTTAAAATATTATGCAATTGCGCATATTTTAACAAAACAATTACCATTTCATACAAGTAACTGTGAAATGTACAGTACTGGCATCTGACTCCTCCTAGTTCCTGCCAACTCAACAGGCCTCATGAGTACACAACTGAATATGGCAGATTATGAGTGAATCCACCTACATCATGTAGTCAGAC